>CAMZMU010000085.1:127491839-127752396 GCA_947311845.1 Poa pratensis | reverse complement strand
AACCGGCCGCTAAGAAGAAGAAGAAGCGGAGGCAAGGACTAAACCGCGTAAAGTGCAGTCGGTGGACAATGTCACGGACGATCACGGAGGTCAGTCCAAGTGGCATGCCGTTGGAGCCTAAGCACGTTGCACGAGGGTACAGCAGCACTAGGGTGCATCCTCCGAGAAGGCGTGTCGATCAACACGTCTGACATTAGAAGCGAAGAGCATGCGGCTTTGCTCGAACACAGCTGCAGGAGGGTTCACAAACTACACCTTCCCGAACCCTAAACCCAAAAATGTGGATAATTACGCCACCACGAAGATGACACCGCCTTGAGCAGCTGGAAATGCCGTGTGAAGGCGAAGATTCATAATAAGAAGAGCTGGGAGGAATTAGTACACGCGAGCCTCACATCACCTTAGAAGAGTTCGAGGTATTTTAAGGACTTTTTAAATTCTGAGGTGTGTACAAGATGGACCGAGTGGGGGAAGGAAATGCGAAAGAGGAACTTAGGTAACCACCGTTTGGGAAGCGGCGGTTACAAATCCAAACAACCCACTTGGACAAGGAGGACGCAGAAATAAGAAAACGTGGGCTGGACAACCCATGGGATAAATTCATAGACGAGCAGACCAGGAACTTTGTCCGGTCCCGCTACTATCTCAACTGGGAAACTGGGGAGTTCGTTACGATCACGACGATATGAAGCAATTCCAGCAAAATCTGGTAAGTGAATTTAAATACCACAGATTCTCAAAGTCCATTGCGTTGATCTCAAATTTCTAAGTGTTTCACCTTTGTGTGCAGGAGGACGAGTTGAAGGCTGAGGCTGAGGCCGGCCAGTCGTCGTCCCAGGGTGAGAGGGAAGTGTGGACACTACTTTCAACCGCGATGAACTTTGCAAAGGGAAGGGACAAGTTGGCGCCGCCGACATCAGCTGGCCGTGTCAGGCTATGGTACGAGCGTGAAGTTCACGAGTACTACAGCACTCGGCGCCCGAGAAGAAAAGAGGAAGAGGACGTCCAGAACGAGGATAGAGCCGAGGTTGAGCGGCTGAAGGCGGAGCTGGAGGAGCTGAAGAAGAACACCGTGACAAGCAGGAGGTGCAAAAGCTAGTCCGAGAAGGCATCCACCAGATCATGCCCCCGCAGATAGTGGAGGGGTTCGCTGCCTGGATGGCGGAGGTCAACAGGGGCCGATACACGTGCCCAGCTTCTCCGGCAGCAACTCCACCATGAACCGGTCGCCGAGCGACATCATCGTGACCCCGCCGCCCATGGCCCCTTTGGTCACACCGGCGCTGCCTACCGCACCGGGACGCGAGAAGAAAACTCCGGCCACCGCCGCTGGCACCGGCGCCCGTGTCTCGACGGAAGCCGAGCTGGACGTCGTCACAAGGTTACTAATTAAAGTCTGCGTCGTCTTCTGTATAACTATGTCCTTCTGTATAACTATGTCTGCTTCGATCGATGACTGTATTAATCACACAAATGCATATGTTGCTTAATTCATTATAGGAAATGCCTTGCTGCTCCTGCATAGGGTAGGCGACGAGTTGAAGGAAGTTGCTACGGGCCTTATCCTAAAAACAGGCAGCGAACTAATGCACCACGCTCCAGTGACAAGGGTTTTATGAAGGTCAAGTATCACGGTGCCGAAAGTGATCACAACATGGACCCCCCCCCGTTCAACCTCAAGGAGCCGATGAACACGTGGTCCTTGGAAAGTGCCCCGAATGGGTCTCGCTATGGCCGAAGACCCAGATTCGTCTTGGGGGGGTATTATTGATGAGGGCCCAAGACGCAACACCGGCGCCACCTCAAAGTTCCGGCGGGACGCTCCGATCCGTCCCCCGAAGAAGCCTACAGCCGTCGCCACCACCACCAACCGCCAGAAGCAACTGTTGGTAGGCAACGCCTCTGCACCTCAACGTATTGGTGGCAACGACGACGACGACGATGATGATATCGACGTCGATGGCTTCCTCAACACTGGCGCTGAAGACGCCGACGGATTCATGCGTCCTGTGGATCTCGAACCACCCTTCCGTGCCCACGCCGATCAACCTGCTTGTCTCAATGCAGTTACGCAGCGCCTGGACTTCCAGGGTTTATCTCAAGAGACACCTCCAGCAGCCGGCGTTGCAGCTCAAGACAAACCGGCTACCGGCGTTTTCTCCCCTGGCACGATTGCAAAATCGGTTGCAGAGGGGCTTCGTGGGCAGCCATGGAGCAATAAGCCCAGGAGGCCCCTCAAGAAGATGCCAAAGGGCGCCTCTGCGAGCCAGCCACCTAAGATGCCAAAGGGATCAAAGGCGCCTCTGCGAGCCAGCCAACTCCTATGATTATCCAGGGTCGTGAAGACACCATACCACCCCTCCGGACAAATCGGCGCACATGGTTCATGAAGCTGGAAAACCGATAGTGCCTCCGGAGATGACCCACATCGCAACTCATCAATGATCTCTTTGAGCGATTCTATCTCTATGCTAGAGGGCTTTCTTCTAAAAGACAGGGATCCAAATTACCCGGCGTTCACTGTCCAAGTGCCAAAGGAAGAAGGGGGTTGGTGGTCGTCGGTGAACACCCCGCGGATCTGTTCTTAGTAGCATACGAGGACGTGTTCAATCTATTTAACCAGCAGCGGCTCAACTATAACTTGGTCCGCCTATACGCGCTCAATGAGGCCATGACTATCCACAGAGATAATCTCTCGCATGTCGCGGTAGCGGATCCCTACTACATGCGTGACAGCCAGCTGGTGCAAGGATCTGTGACACGGACCAGCGCAGTGAGTACTCGAGAGGTTCATGTTGCAAAACCAGCAAAAGAATTGCCTTCTTGTGCCTTTCTTTTCCGAGTAAGTACACATCCGCTCGCCGCCGTATCTTGTGCCTTTCCGAGTTCAATGCATGCATGTTTCTGATCATCATCTCATTTAAATTGTGTTGAGCAGGGACAAGTACTGCGTCCTCATCATCCTACACCCGAGCCATTACCATGCCACTTATTTTGACTCAGGTAGTAGTACTACGAAAAGGTATGCCAACATAATTGCTGTCCTCAATCAAGCTCTTCACGGCTACCACCAAAAGGGAGGCGTCTTCGAAAGCACCGCGCAACCACAATTAATTGATAATAAGTTGCGCCGGTTCAAGCATATCACCGAGTTCTCTTGCCTCAAGGAGCAGTCGGGCAGCGCGATGGATGCCTTCTACGCCCTCCGTCATATTAACATGATTATCCGAGATGGAGCGCAATGTGGTTTGCCATCTGCTTTACAAACATGGGTCGAATATGACAGACGCAAGTCCGATATGGATCTTAGAAAAGATTTCCAATGCATCAAGACCAAGTTATCGGAAGTCATCGTCGGAAATGTTATCACAGGGGGGACCTTCCATTGCTCCCGACGAGGTAGATAGGATGTATTATAAAGAAAACCTTACACATGCACACATACATACTCTATTTTATCCACTTATATCTATCTCCATCTACAGGGTTGCATCAGAGAGAAATCGAAGAACGCCTAAAGTTGCAGAAGGACAACAGGGCGTGGATGACGAAGAAAGACGGCAAACCATTCCGGCGCCGCTCGCACCGCTCGCTACATGAGATCGTCGTGCTCCCGCTTTTGCTCACCGTCAACGCCGAGATGTAATCTATTCGATCCTAGTGTAGGCGGTGAACACTTCATTTGTAACGTGTGCAACGATCGATTAACTTTTGTATATATCTCAACACTTGTGTAAAACTTCGGCACTTTTGTATCAACTTGTGATGAGACATATATTAGTAATGTGTTTGTATATATCTGTGTAAATATGAAATATACATGTATTCTGGTATTATACTGGTATTTGTATTCTGGTAATATACGGGTACAATAGGGCACAGTAATTCTGTGGCGCACCCAGAACTATTCTGTGGCGCACCCTATTCTGTGGCGCATGGTGAGTGGGGTGCGCCACAGAATAGTTATTCTGTGGCGCACCAGGCTGGGTGCGCCACAGAATAGCTTATTTAGTGGCGACTATTCTGTGGCGCACCACCCATGCGCCACAGAATAGAAAAATGGTGCACCACAGAATAGCTTTTCTGTACTAGTGGGCTAAGATGGGGCCGAATGGTCGTTGGGGGAATCCGGGGAGGGTTTATGCACTCAAGAAGTGCACACGCAAGAACACGCAAGAACACGAACGAAGAAACAAGAAACCAAGAACACAAAGCACACCACGACGTACCCTGCTTCGGGGCCCTCTTGTGGAGGTAACACCCCTACTGCAGCACTATCCTACTCAGTGTATAGCTCAAAGTGACAGGTACAAGCTTCTCCTCGAGCTGTATGATGATACAATGGTGAGAACTTGAGGTAAAAGATGGCGCTACACGGAGGAAGAAGGCACTCCGAGCTAGAACCGAGATGTTTCCGGGTGTGTTCCGAGGTTCCTTTCTCTCTTTCTTTCTCTCTTGATTGATCTGTCCGTCGGGGGGCTCAAGCAGGAGGGGGGTGAAGCCCACTATATAGGCCAGCCGAGTTACCGTTGTGCCCCTCGCTAAACACTGTTGCCATGCCTCTGCACCGGTCACCACCGTACCTCTGTCAGGGACAAGACGTGGCCTGCCCATCTCCTGTTGCCTAACGCAGAACTAGCATGTCTCCTCTGACAGAGACAGGACGTGGCTGGCAGAGCTACCTCGTAGCCTTTTGCCCGGATCTCGCGTGGTCAGCGGTCAGAGACGTGCAGCCCGCCGAACCCGGGGCACGCCTCTGCCAGGCTCCTTGACAGACGCTCCCGCGTCAGGCGCTCTTGTACCCGGCTAGAAGTGACAGGAGCATTGACTCCTGCCCGACCTGCGGCCTCTTGCCTTGGTTAGCCCGGGTCTTGCTCCCGCTCCTTACCTCGGGTCTTGTACTTAAGATCCGACCACCTCGGATATTACTTCCTTCACAGAGCTTCTCCTGCACTCACCATATAAACCACAGCACCGAGGTAGTAGTCGGCTGAACATAGCTCGGACTGTGAACCTCGGCCCAGGCCAACGAGATACCTCGGACTCCTCTGGGCCAAGATAGGTCGGCCTTCATATTCTCCAGATCAAGATGAAGCTCGGATTCTCCCAGGCCCAAACAGGTCGGCCCTTTCGTACCTCGGCACACCTTTACACTTAACTCATGCCAAGCCTTGACCCTACCCGGGGGTAGCCCCCCGACATTAGTCCCGAAGCTGGTGCGGTCCTACGACCTCGGATGGAGGGCCGTAGCAGGTTCAAATAAGCAAGGCACCACCTCTAAAAACCGACCTCCAACATAGCTCCGCCGAGGTACTTCCCACCTACCAATCTAATCCGAGGTAGATATGCAATCTGAACTTTCCGAGCTGTCTGACTCAGCACAATCTTGCCTCAAGATTTTCCGAGGCACGTGGCGAAGAATCTCTGCCCGGACCTCGAAATCCGGACCTCTGAAGACAGGTCCTGACCACACGCCGCCCTCGTCAGCCGGACCCACCAAACAGCGCACCTGCGCACTCAAGTGCGAGGCCAACTTGACCGCCCACGACTCCTCGATTCTCGCGCTGACCAGCACAGGAAATCCGAGGCTAGCGGTTACCACTCTGCGGCCACGATGTGGCCGATCGTGCGGCCACCAACCGCGCAACCGTGCGCCCACCCGCACACGATCCCGCGCCTTCCCGGTAACCGCGCGGTAGTGCGCAGTTACCGCACGCCGTTACCGCACGCGGCTTATAAATAGGGGCCCAGGGCTAACTTCATCTTCTTCTTCCCCATTTCACCGCTGCCCCGTGCCCTCTGCCTCCATCGCCGCCGTCGAGCCCTGCTGGTGATGCGCACCGCGCCCTTGCGCCGCCACATCGCCGTCAAGAGCCTCGCCGCACCCGAGTACGCGCACTGCGCCATGCGCCGTTGACTCATCGCCGATCCTCGCGTTCTTCGGGTACCTCACCGGTGAGTTCCTTGCTTCCCCTCCATTGCCGTAGATGAGTTCATCCTTCGATGAACTCGAGGATCCTGACGAACCCTAAGATCTTGATGAACTGGATGATCCCCTCGAGCCCTCTTAGTGCATTTTAGATCTCATCTAGATTTATTTTAGACGCACCCGTGCTGTCCTCCTAGGTTTGCGCCTTGACGAACTCGAATTTATCTCCCTTTTTAGCTCACCGGTAGATCTTTGCTAGTATCTCTCCCCCGGTTGAACCTCCCTCTTCTGCAGGAAAGCTTCAACATGTCTTCTGCCTCGGATCCCGCTGAGGAAGGAGCATCTGCAGAACGAGGTAGCTGGGAGGGATCCGATGTCACGGAGGTCGACATCAAGTGGCTCCGAGATTCACGGCGGATCCCGGCTAAACTCATCTGCCGGATTCCGAAGAAAGGAGACATCGAACCCGAGGTGGAATCCGGGGAGAGGGTCGTCTTCCTGGACCACTTTGAACGTGGCTTCGGGCTCCCGGCCGGAAATTCTTCCGGGATTTCTTGAACAAGTTTGGACTACAGCCACACCACCTGCCCGCCAACGCCATCCTCAACTTTCGGCCTACGCGACCTTTCCGAGGGTTACCTCGGATTATGGCCAAGCATCGAGTCCTGGGCCAAGTACTTCCAGCTGAAGAAGCAAAGCGTCCCGAACAAGAAGGTCGTGGACAAGGAGATGACTGCTTGCGGGGCGGCCTCGATTTCACCTCGGCGCCTTCTGAGTTTCCTCGGATCAGGGCCTGGACTCCTGCCGCAAATGGCAACGCTCCTTCTTCTATGTGAAGAACCCGGGCGCCGAAGACCTCATCAATTTGCCGGAGTTCACCATTGGAACCCCCGCTGCCCAACTCAACTGGGATTATGAGCCTGCACCCGATGCTCCCGAGGTTCTTCTGATCCACCAAACTATGATGTCCCTCCAGGAGAAAAGCTGGGGGCAGATGACATCTTGCGCACCATGATCACCCGCCGAGTTAGCCCTTTACAAGAGCGGGCCCATAAGATCTGCCATATGAGTGGCCGCTACGACCCCACTCGCACAGCACCTTTGAACTTGATGACTCCGAGGTGAAGAGGCGCATCCGGCCATCGCCAAGACCACCATGCCCGACAAGTGGAAATGGGGTGTCAAGCCCTACGACCGAGATAACCTTCCAGCTCAAGTAAGTGTACTTTACCCGACGTAAAATATTCCTCGGTTTCATTTTCACCCCGGCCTTGTATTGATTCTTGTGCTAACTCGGTTTTACCTTGCCACCTCTGCAGAAGTTCACTCGACAGGAAATCGAGGATGGCCCCCTTTCTTCTAAGGAGTGGACTCCCGACCTGCCTGTCCCGGCCGCCGCCGAGGTTGAAGATCCGGACAATGAGGATCACCTCCCCATTCCCAAGGCCACCTCGGGTAAGACTCGTGGTTTCACCTCGCACCGCCCACCAGTTCGATCGTCCTATCCAGGATTGGCCCGATGATGACGATGATGATTGCCAAATTCTGGAACCTGTCAACGTTATTCCCATTTCATATGCTCCTCCAACATATAAGAACTTTCATCCAGCGTCTGCAGCTTCCCGGAAGCGCCAGGACCTGGTACCTCGGATGCCGAGGCTTCCAAGACCTCGGAGACTGCGGCGCCCAAAGCCAAACGTGCCAAGAAGACCTCGGCGAGGCACAAGAAGCGAGGCCCCGTGGAGGAAGATGCGTAAGTCACCTTGCTCCTTTTTACCTTTCACACTGTTCCGAGGTTAAGTTTTTTTATTCTAACTTAATCTTTTCTTTTTCGTCTAGCCCGGCTCGGCAGATCAAGCAGAGCCATAGCTCGATACACTCACCACTGCCTCCAGTGGTTGAAGCTCAGACCACCGAGGTCGAGGTTAACCTCGGAAGCCCCGCCAGAGCCTCTCCTCCAGAACGGTCCATTGACCTCACCAGCCCGGAGAAGACCATCTCCTCCCCGGTGCGCGTCTCCTCCGCCGAACTTCCACCGCCGAGCTCTGACTCCGGCCTGGGGCACTCTGCTCCCCGCCGAGATCAGACTCCTCCGCCTCCTCAGAAGGATGCGGAGACAGATCGCGCCAAGACTCCGGCAAAGACCGTGCAGGAGCCTCGGCTCTCCCCCAAGTCTCAAGCTGCGCGCAACCAGCAGCAACAGCAGCAGAAGAAGCAGAAGAAAGATTCAGCTCCAGTTGTTGAGCCCCCCAAACAGCCACAGCAAACTCCAATGCCGCCACCGCCACCGGGCCCCAAGGCTGCGAGCACCCAACTGGTGCCGCATGTTCCCGCTTCTGCGCCGAGGTCCACCTTGATCAAGACCGCGCCCTCGAGCTCTCAGGTCGCCACCTCCCGAGCTCTTTCGCTGCTACCATCCAGCCGAACATCAGCAGCTGGGAGGTCGGGCAACTCCGGACCAAGAGCGGGAACAGCTTAGGCTCGGAGAAGCACTATGACATGGACTGGAACTCGGCTGACACTGCCGAGGTCTCCTCCAACCCGAGCTCTGAGCATCCAGTTGGACCTAGCGCCGTGCTCCAATCTATCTACAACATGCAGACTGCGGTCCTTGATGCAGCAAGAAGGCCTCGGTAAGTTTCTTTACGCAACTCTCTTTCTTCCTTTGAAACCAAATGACAAACATACACTATCCCAGTCCCCGAGATTCGGGTTGAGCAATTGACACTCCACCGAGTTAAAATTGCTCGGCTTGAATCTCAAAAACTTGTCATTTCTCCCATGCTGAGTCCCCGAGGCCAATGCCAAGTCCCCGGGACTCAATTGGGCCTCGGGTGCTAGAAATACCTCGGATTTCTCCGAACTGATCTCTCTATTTTTTCAGGAGTGCAACAATGCTCGGACCAAGATCTTCAAGAACCTCCTGCTGGATCACAACAGATTGAAGAAGTCTCACCGGACTCTTCTATCCGCAAGGAGCAGAGCGACAAAGATTACGCCTCCAAGTTGAAGACAGCCGAGGATGAAATAGCTCGGCTGCAACAAGAGCTGAACCGGGCTAACGAAGCCAAATGCTGTGGAGGACGCTATGAAGGTCAAGGACCAGGCCGCCGAACAGCAGCAAGAGCTTGCCAAGACCCTGGAGAGCCGCGCCACCTCGGCCGAAGCCGAACTTACGCCCTCCGAGCTATATCGAAAAGCTGGTTGTCCGAGCTCGCTCGGATTAATCACCAAATGGACAGTAAGTTTCTTTCCCCTTTTCCTTATTTTCTGCCGACCTACACCCCGTGCCACCGTATGCCTTATTTCAGCGACAGCCTTTTTGTCTTCTTCAGAGAACTTCGAGCACTCCAAGGACAAGGCTATCCGCGAAGTTCAAGCAGCTCGGGCAAAGAGGGCTGAGACAGAAACCTCAGCGAAAGCTGGGATATCCAGGACCACCTTGTTGCCCTTAACGCTCGGATCAGGCCGCTCCGGGCCATTGGAACCAAGCTGGTTGATGCTGCCATCGAGGTCCACCGTGCCCTCTGGCCCAAGGTCAAGACTCCCACTTGCATTGACGAGCTCGCCACGAAGCTGAAAGGAGCCGAGGCTAGACTTCGGGAGTGGAGATGCTCATCAGCTCGGGCTGGAGCGGACAAGGCCTTGGTGTTCGTGCTGTCTGGTATGAAGATGTTGAGATCCACACGGTTACCTCCCTGCGCAGGGGCTCTCCTTGGAACTCCACCCCTGATGGCATTGCGAAACGCCAAGCAGCAGCCGACCGCTTTGCTAGTTATGCAAACACCCGGACCTTTGATGACGGGCGCCTCTATCTGAGGACGAAGAGAGCTCGGACGAGGAAGCAGAGTCCGGTGAAGAAAGTTCTGAGGCGAGGAAATTGACTTTGACGAGCCTGAGAGCTCCAAGGGCAAGGCCGGCAAAACAACCGAGGTGGCTGAAGGCTCTGATGATGACTTCAGCTTCGACGAACCTCCGAACTCCAAGGGCAAGTCCGGCAAAGCCGTAGCCACCGAGGTGATCCCCCGACGTGACGGACACCCCGGCATCCACTCCAACAACCGAGGTTGCTTCCGCGACCGAGGTTGTTCCTGCGCCCGAGGTTCCTGCGCCCGAGGCTCCTTCTTCCGAGGCCTGAACTTGTCTCAACAAAACATTAAATCCCCGGTATGCCGGGTGCAGATGTAACAGACCTTAAGTAGTTTGCTTGCTACCAGTACTATTATCTTGCTATCCGAACCATGCTTTTCTAAGAATTTATGCCGAACCCTTTTGGAACGAGTCCCCGAGTTCACTTTCGTGTTTACTATACTTGGCATTCTTTGCTCTTGTCTACCATTTTGGCGTTCGACAGTCGAGTCACAAGATTGTTGTTTATAGCATACAGTACTTAGCAAATGTCGAGTGTGTTTCAAAATCATCCGACATAAACGAAAGGTAAAGACAGGGGTTAGTAAACGACACATGCCGAACTATATTTTTGGACCGAGTCCCCGAGTCCATTTTCATGTTTCCCACGTTTTTTCATCTTTGCTCTTGACTACCATTTTGGCGTTCGTCAGTCGAGTCACAAGATTAGTTACACAGCATACATTACTTGAAGTTTGAGACGAGGTTCAAAATAGTTCGGCATATGAACGAAATTGACAAACAGAAATAAAACACAAGCACAAGAGCGAGGCAGTCCCCGAGCTTCAACCTCGGAGTGCCGACATTTCATTAAGGATTAACCGAGGTACATACATTGCGCCTTCATGAGTAGAAAGGTCGGAGTAGAGCTATATTCCATGGTCGCCTGACCTCTGATCCGGGGTTGTCCAGCCCATCTTCCCTTGGTTCCTGCGCATCTATTAGATAGTAGGAATCATTGAGCAGAGCTCGGCTCACAATGAACGGTCCCTCCCATGGAGGTGACAACTTGTGCCGCCTTTCTTGCGCTGCACCAACCTCAGCACCAAATCTCCCTCGTGAAACACACGAGGGTTGATACTCCGGCTATGATAACGTCGGAGACCTTGTGGTATATTGCTGACCGAGATGAGGCCAATTCTCTGCTTCCTCAAGCAGATCTACTGCATCCTCCCGAGCCTCTTTTGCCTCGGCTTCAGTGTACATTGCCACTCTGGGCGCATCATATTCGATGTCAGTGGGTAGCATAGCTTCTGCCCCATAGACCATAAAAAATGGCGTATAGCCAGTTGATCGATTTGGCGTGGTCCTTAGACCCCACAGTACTGCTGGTATCTCATCTATCCAACACCCCGGCGTTTTCAGCAGTGGTTCAATGAGCCGAGCCTTGATGCCGGCCAACACTAGAGCATTTGATCTTTCCACTTGTCCATTAGACTCCGGGTGTGCCACCGAGGCTATGTCCAGCCGGATTCCCTTGTTCATGCAAAACCGAGCAAATTCTCCAACAGCAAAGTTCGTGCCGTTGTCCGAGATAATGCTATGGGGGTACCATATCGCAGAATGATCTCCTTCAAAAAGTCACTGCTGAATGACCATCCAACTTCCGGATTGGTTTCACCTCGATCCACTTGGTGAACTTGTCCACCATCACCAGTATGTGCGTCATGTTACCTCGGGCTGGTTTGAACTCTCCCACCATATCCAAACACCATACCGCAAACGGCCAAGTGATAGGAATTGTTTTGAGCGCCGAGGCTGGCATATGCGTTTGCTTGGCAAACCTTTGGCATCCTTCACATCTCCGGACTATGGCCTCTGCATCAGCAAGAGCAGTGGGCCAATAGAACCCATGCCTGAACACCTTGGCCACCAGAGCTCTTGTGCTGCAATGATGACCACACTCTCCTTGGTGGATCTCCAAAAGCATCTCCTTGCCTTCAGCTGGCTCGACACACCGTTGCAACACCTCGGTTACGCTTCTTTTATAGAGCTCCTTGTTGATGATGGTGTACGCCTTGGCCCTCCTTTGATTCTCCTAGCCTCGGTTGTGTCACTTGGCAAGCTTCCCTCCGTTATGAACTTCATGATTTGCTCCGCCCACTCCGGCACTGGGTGCAAAGGAAAAAATTCTCGTCCACCTCCATTGGTTCGGCCACCATAATCTCCTCCATTATTTCCTCCACCATCCTGCGACCAGTCCCCGAGTCTTGATGAGCAGTCCCCGAGGTTCGGTGCGCAGTCCCCGAGCTCTGCCACGCAGTCCCCGGGTCCGACCAAACGCACCCGACGTCTACCTCCATTGGAACAGGTCCGGGCTCTTGCTCCGCCGGGATGAAAATAGATTCGGATTCAGGAGAAGGTTTGATTGAAGGAGTTCTCAAGTGATTCAGGGCTACCCCTGGTGGTACTGCCTCTTTCGATGAACCGAGCTTTGACAACACGTCGGCAGCATCATTTTCTGCCCGAGGTATATGCCTGTACTCACACCCTTCAAAGAACCCGGATATCTTTTGCACATGGAACCGATATAACGCCATGTTGGCATCCAGAGCATCCCAAGTTCCAGAAGATTGTTGCACCACCAGGTCGGAATCGCCGAAGCACTCTACACGCCGGATACCGATCTCCTTGCCACATTGAGGCCATGGATTAAGGCCTCATACTCCGCCACATTGTTTGATGCTGAGAAATGAATCTGCAGCACGTATTTCAGCTGATCTCGCTTTGGCGAGGTGAGGACTATTCCAGCCCCCAGCCCGATCTTTGTCTTGGACCCATCAAAATGCATTTTCCAATAATTATAGTCCGGCCTGGGTGGCTCATACTGCATCTCGGCCCAATCACAAAAGAAGTCCGGCAACGCCTGGGATTTAATTGCATCTCTTCTCTCATAATGTGGTGCATATGGAGACACCTCAATCGCCCATTTGGCAACTCGGCCAGTTGCATCTTTGCACCCGATGATCTCCGAGATTGGAGCTTCGCACACCACCGTCATGGGATGCTCCTGGAAATAATGCTTCAACTTCTTGACCGCCAGGTAGACACCATACGTCATCTTCTGGTAGTGAGGGTAATTCTGCTTCGAGGTAGAGATCACCTCGCTCAAGTAATACACCGGTCTCTGCACCGACCTGCCACCTTCTTCGCGCTCCACCACCACTGCCACACTTACAACTCGGTTTGTGGCCGCAATGTAAAGTAACATCGGCTCATTGTGCAATGGTGACGCCAACACCGGGGCAGTGGACAACATCTTTTTCAGCTCATTGAACGCCACGTCGGCCTGCGGGGTCCATGTAAACCCGGTACTTTTCTTCATGAGCTGGTACAAAGGTAAGGCTTTTTCTCCTAGCCGACTACAAATCGGCTCAACGAGGCTAGGCACCCTGTGAATTCTGCACATCTTTCAAACACTTCGGTAACTTCATGTTCTCAATAGCTCGGATCTTGGCCGGGTTAACCTCGATACCTCGGCTAGACACCAGGAATCCGAGCAACTTTCCAGCCGGGACACCAAAGGTGCACTTGTCCGGGTTAAGCTTCAACCGATATTTTCTCAAATTCACAAATGTCTCCTCGAGATCCTCGAGGAGAGTACGTTTCTCCTTAGTTTTGATGACGATATCATCGACATACACTTGCACATTTTTGCCCATTTGAGAGTGCAGGCATTTCTGCATACACCTCTGATAAGTTGCCCCGGCATTTCTCAGACCAAAACACATGACACGATAGCAATACGCCCCATACGGGGTAATAAAAGCAGTCTTTATTTGATCCTTTGGGTTCAGTGGTATCTGGTGAAAACCAGAGTACGCATCGATAAAAGACAACAGTTCACAACCAGCAGTGGAATCGATCACTTGATCAATCCGAGGTAATGGAAATGGATCTTTCGGGCACGCCTTGTTGAGGTTAGTGAAGTCAATGCACATGCGCCACACCTTGACCACGGCTGGCTCGTCTTTCTTCTTTTCCACCAAGACCGGATTGGATATCCAGTCCGGATGCAGCACCTCCATAATGAACCCGGCTGCAAGCAACTTAGCCAGCTCGTCCAGCACCACTTGTCTTCGGTCGTCTGAGAGACGACGGGTCGGTTGCCTCACCGGTTTCACCTCTGGCCTGACAAATAAAGAGTGCTCTGCCAACTCCCTCGGAACACCAGGCAGGTCCTTAGCCGACCATGCAAAGATATCCCGATTCTCACGGAGGAAGTGACAGAGCTCGCTTCCTATTTCTCGCCCAGCCCGGTCCCAATGATGGCCATATGCTCTGGGTGCTCCGGGTCAATGGGGATCTTCTTGGTCTCCTTGGGCACCTCGAATGCTGCAGTTGAGTCCGGGCTCATCAGTCCGGACATGCCGAGCTGTGTTGACTGCGCCATTGCCACCACTTGATGCAGCTTCTTCTTCTCAGCTGCGATCACCAAAGACTCGGCCAGATTAGACCCCGCCGAGGCACACTGAATGGCTCGCTTGTAGTCACCCGAGATGGATATGATCCCATTAGGCCCTGGCATTTTCATCTTCAGGTATGCAACATGGGTGGAAATCATGAACTTGGCCAGAGCCGGCCTTCCAAGCAATGCATGGTATGCACTCTCCAAGTCCACCACCTCGAACTCGATACTCTCAACTCGGCAGTTATCCTTGGTTCCAAATGCTACATCCACCCATATCTTGCCCATGGGTGCACAGGAAACGCCAGGCACAATCCCATGAAAAGTACAACTGCTTGGCATCAACTGATTTGGCGATATGCCCAATTTCACCATTGTGTCTCGGTACATGATGTTGATGGCACTGCCATTGTCCACCAGAACTCGGGTGAACCTCACATTGTTGGTAGGCCCACACAACGTTGGATCTACCACCAGGGCATACTTTCCAGGGCTCGGCATGATCCGAGGTGTGTCTTTCCTGCTCCAAGTGATCTCCTGCTCAGACCAGTTCATATAGGTCGGCACCACCGGCATTACTGCATTCACCTCCATGGCACGCCTCTGCACGCTCTTCTTGTCAGTTGGCTCGGTCACAAAGACCACATAGCTCGCATGAGCCTCTCTATAGTCATTTCCGGGGTATTCATACTGCTGACTTGGTCCGGCACCATTGTTGTTATTACCTCGGACATTCACAACATTCACGGGCCTTGCTGCTGCAGGCCTCGGAGGAGGTGCAGTGGTTATCGGGGTAACATTTGCTCCGGACAGATTTGGGTGGGACCTCGGCTGAAATCTCTGAGGTGGTCCTGCTCTGATTCCTCCGGCCTTCGCCCCTTCTTCCTGATTCTGCGGTTCCAGCTGCACTGCCGGGTTGAATGGTTGGCTGGCTTGCGCGGGTCGGTCGTATGGTAACAGCAAGGACCATCTATCATTGATTCATAAGTCAAGGGTGGCTCCGGGTTCGGACTAAATGCCGGACCATTGATTTTCGGCCTCTGGACACCTCCAGCTCCGGGCTGATCCGGGTTCACCGCTGCAACTTGGTTCGAGGTGTATGGGTAGTCCGGCTCCCTCCTCTTTGTCCGAACTCTTGGCGGTCATTACACCTTGGTCCGAGCCGGTTGTTTATTGGCTCCCTCCTTCTGTTACGTGCCACTGCCTCTGCTGCTGGCTGCATCGGATCACCCAGAGCATAAGAATCTGCAATCCGGATTGTTTCTGCTAGGGATTTCGGCATATCTCTTGGAGCCTCTGCCACAGCATGCTGCCATGTCGACAACCATCTGCAAACCAGGAAATGGCCTGTGCCTCTACAACTCCTTCACAGGAATTCCGAACATTGCTCCACCGAGTTAAGAATTCTCGGTCAGTTTCATGATCATCTTGCTTACATGCCGCCAGGAGCTGAGGTCGGTTTGGCCTCTTGTATGTACTAGCAAAGTTGCTGTTAAACGCCAGCTCCAAGTCTATCCAGGAGTTGATACTATACTCCGGCAAATTATTCAGCCAGATCCGAGCTGGACCTTCCAACATGTGCGGGAGATACCGGACCGCCCATCGGCGATTGCCCCCCGCTATGTGCACCGAGGATACATAATCTGTCAGCCAATCTTGTGGCTTGGTGCTCCCGTTGTATGGCTTGGTGTTCCGACCTAACTGGAACTGAGATACTGGCGGTGGTGGCTCCTTCATGATCCGAGGTCCAAAACACGCCGGACCAGGAGGGCCTTCCTCCTCCAGTTGCTCGGACAAGTAGATTCTATCCAGCTTGTTACGAACATCGCCTGGAGCTAACATCCGACCTCCTATCCGAGGTCCCAACGCCCCATCCACTCTGTGGTATCCAGCTCGCGCCATGGCCGAGTCTCCATCATCATATCGGTCATCGCCTTGACCGACATTCTGAGGTTGCTGAACATACTCCGGCTCTCGCTGATATTGCCCCTGCGGCCGGGTTGTTGCTGATACCTCGGGGGCGGAGGTGGTTTACCTCGGCCAGCCGACGCTGCTTGCCCGCCATTCTGATTTCCCTGACCGGAGTTACCCTTAGCTCGGCTTGCATTACCTGGGCCGGGGTTTCCCTTAGCTCGGCTAGCATTGCCCTGGCCCACCTTCTGCTTTGCTGCTAACACGGATCATACATCTGCAGCTGCTTGTTCTGACCCGAGGTGACACTCCGGGCTCGATCGGCTCCTCCGACGAGTGGAGACGAGGCTTGCCCCTTGGACACCTGACTAACTGGCCTAGCTGAATAAACCATCTCTGAATCACCAGCCCCGGCATATGCTCTGCGGAGAGCCTCATTCTGCTGGTTAGCTACATATACTAACTCATTGACTCGCTTCTGCTGCGCACGCCATGCATCTCCAGTCAACCCGGATAGCTCGGCCCTGCCTGCCTCGGCAGCTCTGAGGTTCTTAGCAGGGGAACTATATACCGGCCTTCCAGTCGACACGCGACTCTCACTCCTAGCCGAGGTGGTAGGTCGAGCCTCCCTGTTTATCTCATCATTGAGCCCCTTGCCTCTCTGCCGCACCTCGGCTCCCCTATGTTATCAACTGCTACCGGGGTGAAGCCATTCGCTGCATTGTACTCACGCAGATCTCTATTGAACTCATCTCTAGCTGTTATCATTGCTACAGCCTCCTTTGCAACAGGACACGCTTTGCCTCTAGGTCGGCCACAGTCACCACTACATCCACTCCTGGATTTACTGGGTCTGCCAGTGTCTCCACTATCTCTACCAGGGTCGCACCTCGGCCCTGCACTCGGGGTGCCAGGCAGTCTTTCTCTAGCCTGGGCTTTGCAGATCTCACCTTAGCAACCTCGGCCGCCTTGGATTTGCTGGCATCTACTTTGCCAGCGGCGTCAACCGGACCGTCATCATCACCTCCACGCAGCTCTCGGGGCGAGTGATACGCCGACCTAAAGCCGCGAGGAGAGGAGTTTCGTCGTCCACGAGCACCTGCTCCGGGTACCCGCGAACAACCTCGACAGCAACGTAGTGACGAAGCTGCCGAGCATCATGGTGAAGCCATGCTCGGGGAAGGGCTTGCCGGCGAAACACCCCGCGTTGTCGCTGATGAAGGTGAACTCACCGATCTTGGCGATAAGCCCGGAAAGAACACGCTCGCCTGAGCCCGTCCGGATGTAAACTCCCTCCAACGCCTCAATCTGCCCCACGGTGGGCGCCAACTGTCGTGGTGGGATCACGGCAGATGCCATAGGTATGGCTAAGATGGGGCCGAATGGTCGTTGGGGGAATCCGGGGAGGGTTTATGCACTCAAGAAGTGCACACGCAAGAACACGCAAGAACACGAACGAAGAAACAAGAAACCAAGAACACAAAGCACACCACGATGTACCCTGCTTCGGGGCCCTCTTGTGGAGGTAACACCCCTACTGCAGCACTATCCTACTCAGTGTATAGCTCAAAGTGACAAGTACAAGCTGCTCCTCGAGCTGTATGATGATACAATGGTGAGAACTTGAGGTAAAAGATGGAGCTACACGGGAGGAAGAAGGCACTCCGAGCTAGATCCGAGGTGTTTCCGGGTGTTCCGAGGTTCCTTTCTCTCTTTCTTTCTCTCTTGATTGATCTGTCCGTCGGGCTCAAGCAGGAGGGGGTGAAGCCCACTATATAGGCCAGCCGAGTTACCGTTGTGCCCCTCGCTGAACACTGTTGCCATGCCTCTGCACCGGTCACCACCGTACCTCTGTCAGGGACAAGACGTGGCCTGCCCATCTCCTGTTGCCTAACGGCAGAACTAGCATGTCTCCTCTGACAGAGACAGGACGTGGCCTGGCAGAGCTACCTCGTAGCCTTTTCCCAGATCTCGCGTGGTCAGCGGTCAGAGACGTGCAGCCCCGCCGAACCCGGGGCACGCCTCTGCCAGGCTCCTTGACAGACGCTCCCGCGTCAGGCGCTCTTGTACCCGGCTGGAAGTGACAGGAGCATTGACTCCTGCCCGACCTACGGCCTCCTGCCTTGGTTAGCCCGAGTCTTGCTCCCGCTCCTTACCTCGGGTCTTGTACTTAAGATCCGACCACCTCGGATATTACTTCCTTCACAGAGCTTCTCCTGCACTCACCATATAAACCACAGCACCGAGGTAGTAGGTCGGCTGAACATAGCTCGGACTGTGAACATTGGCTCAGGCCAACGAGATACCTCGGACTCCTCTGGGCCAAGATAGGTCGGCCTTCATATTCTCCAGATCAAGATGAAGGTCGGATTCTCCCAGGCCCAAACAGGTCGGCCCTTTCCGTACCTCGGCACACCTTTACACTTAACTCATGCCAAGCCTTGACCCTACCCGGGGGTAGCCCCCCGACACTTTTCCCGTGAAGCTCCCGTACCCGGGGTACCAGAGGAAGCCTCCTACTCTCGTTCCGCGATCAGCCAAGTTGATTGGTCACGCTGTAGGAGTCCACGGGAACCCTTGTTCCCGGGGTGCGACAATAGCCCCCGGGCACGGTCCTGTCAACGTTGGCCTGGTTGATAGGGCTGGGCCTATAAAACAGTGTGACAACATCGTTCAGTCTTGTCACATCTCGTCCACGAACTTGGCGGCACGGCTGCCGTCATCATGCGTGCGTCAGCCTCGGCTGACTGGCCACGACTCCTCGATCTTCGCGGGCGTTCCCACTAGTGGAGAAAGTGGGGGAGGTTCCCTAGGCGTCGTGTGCCCCGGGAAACTTCTTTAAGTAGAGGGATTATTAATTCAGTGCCCTTAGTTCCTTAGTTGTGCTCACTTTTCCCCACTTCCTTAGCTGAAACTCTCAAAATGCTCATAGCGGACGTTTGCCGTCTTGACCGTGCATTGACCGTTAATTGCTGTGTTTGACAATTGCGTGCTGACGAGTGGGGTCGGTCCTCCTTTGACCGTTGCTTGTTGACTGGTGGGACCGCACATATCGGGCAGCTTGTCTGAACCTGAAACAGATAGAGACCGCACCGCGCCGCTCGCCCGCCCCCTCCGCCGGCACCGTGCCGCGTCCGCCACCGTCGTTCCCTCCACCCTATGGCCCTATTCCGTTCGTCGGCGACGCCGCGTCTCCGCCAGATCTAGCCCACCTCCCCATCTGGGATTACGAAGCGATGTTGGGTGTGGACGCCCGGAAGGCCCTCAACCGTGGACAGGATTGGGTCAAATCCGCGGCAGATAATTCATGGATTACACCTGGGTAAGCATCGTTTCCCCTCGAATTAACGTTCTAACTCGTATTATAGGCCGTATTTGACTTATGTTAGCTTGAATCGTTCGAATTTTGATCAGCTGTACCCAGCCTAACTGCAGCCTTTGTTTGAACAAAATAGGATTGATCCCGCACTGGCTTTCCGGCTGGCGATTAGAATGGAAACTAGTGTGCTGCGTGGTACTAAACCACATTTGCTTACTACATTTTTCTATCCCAAAGTGGTAGAAACCAGCATATCTTTCAAAGATTTTCGAGCTGAGCTCCGTACCACCTATCCGTGGAGCGATGCCGATGCTGTTGTACTGAATTATTTCAATAGTGACGAGCAAAGATTTCTCCCACTAACTTGCGACCAGCATATGGGGATGCTTTTTAATCAGAATGCTGGCAGCCGATTCGGTAAACTCCAAATCGATGTGCTTCAGCCACGTGCAGAACGGTGAAGGGGAAGGGAGTTCAGACATCATTTGTCTCTGCTAATAGCCAGCCCCCCGGCACTCCTTGTAGGTCGACAGCAAGTAAAGCAAGTGGTTCTGAAAGCCGCAACATGCCTGCTGCCAGTTCTGTTGCCGATTCAGCTGCTGCTTCTCGTGTACCTTCTGCAGTCGATGTAGAGGAAGATGCAGAATCTGACGTGGAAGTGCCTGCAGATGATGATGAAGACGAGATGATGTACCCTGAACTGGTAGATATAGCCAGTCAGCAAGCAGTGGATGATGAATATCCGGAGGAGCACATCAGCCGAGCTAGGTTTGATGACACTCACGATGAAGAGAAGGAGGAGAACATGGACAACTTAGTCGATGATGAATACGATGGTGAGGACATGCCAGCAATTGAGTGGAATAGGGAAGCACCTGAGCTTACTGAAGGCACCATTTTCCAATCCATGGTGGACTGTCGGAATGTAGTGACAACATGGTGCATTCTAAGTGAAAACATCTATGAGATTAAAAGGAGTGAGCCAGGAAGGTTCACTGTTTTTTGTCCATATGATAGGTGTAGGTGGTGGTTGCATGCATCTCGTATGTTAAAGAGCAAATTGATTCAGGTAATCCAATTTCAGTGAGTAATTTAGTTTCAGATCATTGAGTAATGTTTCTTAATTGTTTTTTACCCTTTTATTTTGTTTCAGATAAAGAAAACCCACACAAGCACGCCTGTCCACCTGGAGGGGGAGGGGGAAGGCCAAACCCAAGCTAGCAAAAACTAGGTGGGTGGCAGATGCAATATTGGATTGGCTGAGGGAAGAACCTGGACTTGGTCCAACAGCACTCCATGGGAAGCTATTTGAGAAGTACAAGATAAAAATTCCTTACATGAGAATTTTCAATGCTAGGGAAAGGGCTCTTGATAGAATTAATGGTTAACGGAATGACAGTTTTATTTACCCTTTTCTGGATAAAGATGAGTATCATCAGCTTTTCTCCTGTCCGCGCACATGCTTTGCCTCCTTTGCACTTTTCCCGTGAAGCTCCCGTACCCGGGGTACCAGAGGAAGCTTCCTACTCTCGTTCCACGATCAGCCCAGTTGATTGGTCACGCTGTAGGAGTTCACGGGAACCCCTTGTTCCCGGGGTGCGACAGTCTTGATGTTAGTAGTGGAATTATGTTGAGTAATATTTAATGGTTTGATATTTAAGTTGTGGTGTCATTCTTCTAGTGGTGTCATGTGAACGTCGACTACATGATACTTCACCTTTATGGGCCTAGGGGAATGCATTGTGTATTTAGTTTACTATTTGTGGGGTTGCGGGACTGACAGAAACCTAAACCCCCGGTGGTAAATTAGTGCACGAGGGAGCGCAGGATCTCAGAGTTTAAGGCTGTGGTTAGATTTATCTTAATTATTCTCTTGTATTTGCGGTAGCCTGCAAGAGGTGTAATCACAAGTATGTATTAGTCCAAGTAAGGGCGGTGCATTAGCATAGGTTCACCCACACAACACCTATCAAAACAATAAAGATTAATCAACGGTATGAAGCGAAAGCACTTGACGAAATTCCCGTGTGTCCTCAAGAACGTTTGGACATCATAAGTAAAACAACCGGCTTGTCCTTTGTGCTAAAAAGGATTAGGCCACTCGCTGCAATTAATTGCTCTCTTTTATTTACTCACATTTTATTCATCTGTTATATCAAAAACCCCTAAAAAATTATCTGCTAGTGTTTACAGTGAAACCTTGCTCAAAACTACTTGTCAGCACCTTCTGCTCCTCATTGGATTTGACACTCTTATTTATCGAAAGTACTACGATACACCCCCTATACTTGTGGGTCATCAAGACTATTTTCTGGCGCCGTTGCCGGGAGTGAAGCGCTATTGGTGAGTAGAATTGGTAAGGAAAACTTTTACTGTAAGTGCTGTTTTTATTTTTGTTTGTTATTTTATTTTATCATGGATTCCTCTCCATTCGAATCACTGTTTGGGAGTAATGTTATCGCTACTGTAATGGCGAATAACCCTCCGCCTGCTAAAAGAATTCCGTTTAAAATACCTATGAAAATTGTTGAACGTCTTATGAATAACCGCTATTCAGAAGATGGAACTGTCCATCCTAGTGATCACTTGCTTTTTATACATGAATTATGCGAGTTATTTAAGATTGCGGGTATTTCAACGGAAGAAATCATGAGGAAATTGTTCTCTATATCACTGAAAGATAGAGCTTTGGATTGGTATAGGCTGCTGAAAAATGACCGCTTAATGAATTGGGAAGAGATTGTACCTCTCTTTTTCGCTAAATTTTATCCTCTTTATGAAATTCATCAAGACAGGAACTATATATATAATTTTTGGCCTCATGACGGAGAAAGTATCGCCCAAGCTTGGGGAGATTGAAGACATTATTGCTCAAATGTCCCATTCATGAGATTCCAAAGGATATTATTATTAATAACTTATATGCAAGGCTTTCTCTTCATGATAAGGATTTACTTGATGCTTCTTGTGCTTGTTCTTTCACGAGGAAGAAGGAAGAAGTTAAATGGGACCTTCTTGATAGTATCCAGCGTAATACTGAAGAATGGGAGAACGACAAAGGTAGAGAATCAGGTATAACTTATGATTATGAATGCATTAAATCTTTTATGGAAACTGATAACTTTCGTAACTTTAGTGCTAACTATGGCCTTGATTCTCAAATTGTTGTTAACTGCTGTAATATTTTTGCTTCACTTCTTGACATTCCTAAAAAAGAGTTGAACAAGTATCATGAACCATATAAAGATAATGCTATTTCGGCTCTTGTTAGAAACATTGAAGTGCACACTGTTGATCGTGTTTTGCCGGAACCTTATATTGAAAAATTGCCTTTTCCTATTAAAGTAAAAGAACATTCTATTGTTGCTAGTGTGATTAGTAAAAGTGAAAAGAAAGCTAAAGAACCTGATGAACAAATAACTATTGAACCTGCAATAGCGATAGTTAAGGAACTTGTGACTGAAGATGTGGAGGAAGGACATATTATTTTTTGTGAAGATGCTTCTAATATTGTTACTCATCCTAAGAAAGCCAGGAAAGCAGGTACACCCATGCTTTCGGTCAAGATAGGTGAGCACTGCTACTATGGTTTATGTGATATTGGTGCTAGTTCAAGTGTTATTCCTTATGATCTCTACAGAGAAATTATGCAAGAAATTAGTCCCTGTGAACTAGAAGAGATTGATGTGGTTATTCGGCTTGCTAATAGAGAAACTATCTCTCCGGTTGGTATTGTAAGAGATGTGGAAGTTTTATGTGGTAAGACAAAATATCCTGCTGATTTTCTGGTACTTGGTTCTGCTGCTAGTAAAACTTGTCCTATTATTTTTGGTAGACCTTTCCTAAATACATGTGGTGCTATTATAGATTGTAAGAAAGAGAAAATCTACACTAAATTTGATGGAAATCTTATGAATTTAATTTCTCTAAGTTTGCAAAAAACTATCATGAAGATGAATTGCCTAATGAGGATTTTAAAGTTGAACAACTTGCTTCTGTTGCTATCGCTTCTAACATTGCTTTGCAGTAATTCATGGAGGACCACGAAAGTGAGGTATTTACGGAAGAAAGCGATGAAATTGATGATATTTTTCTTCGTCAACCTGCAATTCTTAGACATGATTTGCCGGTAGAGGAGTTGGGAACCCAACACCTCCGAAGGAAGAGCCTGTTTTCGAATTAAAAACTTTGTCTGAAACACTTAAATATGCTCATCTTGATGAAAACAAAGTATATCCTGTTATTATCAGTTTTAAACTTTCAGGTTCAGAAGAAAAAAGGTTGCTAGAAGTGTTAAAGAAACACCGAGGAGTTATAGGTTATACTCTTGATGATTTAAAAGGGATTTCTCCTTCTATATGTCAACACATGATTAATTTGGAGCCTGATGCAAAACCTGTTGTTGAACATCAACGCCGTTTGATTCCCAAAATAAAAGAAGTGGTAAGAAATGAGGTAATTTATCCTATTGCTGATAGTAGATGGGTTAGTCCTGTGCATTGTGTTCCTAAAAAAGGAGGAGTAACTGTTGTGCCAAATGATAATAATGAACTTATTTCTCAAAGAATCGTAGTTGGTTATAGAAGCCTTTTGTTGATCAAATGCTAGAAAGGTTGTCTAAGAAGCCTCATAATACTAAATAGAAACTAAATTTCATTGCACAACAGAGCTCGAAAGCAAAAGAAACGAAAGCCATGATTTCTAAAGACAATCAGCTACGAAATGGTAATGCGAAGCACAATATTTCACAGATATCTGTAATATCCAGAATATAGAGGGTCAAATTAAAGTACTTGGTGCCTTTTTTCAAATAATCATCAAAAAAGTATTGCCACGGGCGCGGAGCTTCCTAGTCGGGCTCAAAAGTGGAAATGATGTTTCCTTTGTTCAAATGATGCTATTTCCTATCGAGGAGAGAGTGGAGGAGTGAGTGTAATATCAGAATGGATAGGAGAAGCATAATAATTGCCGTCTGGGGTTGATTCAAATTGTTGATTGCTCACATCAGGCAAATCCTGGTGCTTTGTGACCATCCCTTTGGCAGGAAACTCCTCATCCCCGCTGCTCCCGTCTGTGGACTTAGCACCCCTGGGTATCCCCTCCTCTTTCACAAATTCTGCCCAACTTCTTTCATACTTGTACGGCTCTCCTTTGCGCTTTCTATGGCCTTTCCATATTTCCCACAGCCGTTCCCCAACCTCTTCTATTCTTGGGCGATCGTCCTCTTCAAAAGCTGTACATGAAGATGCTAAGCTGAGCCAGTCTCCTATAAATTCTTCATCCACGCGATCCGCCAGACGGTCATCCAATATCTCTTTCATGTGGCCTGACTTAAATTTCGCTAGAACCTGCACGCACAGCAACATAGGCTGGTATGTCATTCTACAAAGTTTTGAAGCACAAAAGGAAAATACATCGAGCGTAATGGTTGTGAAAACTGAAGCAGACCTACTCTAAGCGCATACTTTACATGACATGAATTTCATTAGGACAGACACGCCAACTGGACACAAAAGCATATGAGGTTCAACATACCAATGTCGCTGTGCTAGGTTGCAGTTTATAGGGTTCGTTGTCGAAGATCCTGAGTCTTGCATTTCTTCACGGTTCCACTCCAGCGGTCCGCGGGAAGATATAATTTCTAAGAGCACTACACCAAAAGAGTAGACATCGGATTTAGCAGTAAGCTCAATCCTCTGCACATACTCTGGACTCATGTAGCCAGGTGTCCCTGTAAGTTGGTCAAGGGTACCACTTCTTGAAAGTTCGAAAGCGGTCAGCTTCGCTCTATAACTCTCTGTCAGTAGGATTTTTGATGTCTTCAAATTGTAACAGATTAACGTTTCACCTGCGAAACTTAATCATGACCATAATAACGAACTTCTCATAAGATAGCCATGATGATATGAAAGTATTACATTATTTAAGAAATGGCAAGCACCGAAGCACACATAAGTACTACGGAAATTGATCTATGATTCTGAGAGCACAGAATTTATCAGTCCACCTTTTCAATTAGATAAAATGGGTTGACTAATCTTCAAACAACTAAGTCAGCTAAAGGAAAAGGAAACATGTAGGTCATGTCCTCTTACCACAGCAGATCGCTTTGATGCAAAGATATACAAATAACTCATAAGCATTGCAATGATTCTACATGGTTTTCGTAGTAACATGTACACCTTCAGCTTGCAGTTACAGAATTGGTATGCTTTAGCTTGCTGCTGTTCAAACAGATGTGGCGGATCAGTCTTAAAATCGTTCTCGGTTGTTATTGACATGACTATCAGGTACCAAGCTTGGTTAATGCACAAATTGCATGCATTAGCAAACAGGATTAACAATTAGACTTGTGGTAGCCCTGTTTGCTATTATCCTTGGTGCTACATGAGCATCTTGATTGTGAAGGCATGTTTTATACTTCAGTTTCAGGTATTACACTAATTGCTGAGTGTACTCAAAGTTCTCCATTATTCACACTGGACTTAATCAGTAAGTAAAGATAGTAATATCAGTTTGAGCAAAAAAATATGCCAGTATGTGTAACCAAAAAAGAGTATTTGTTTTCCCCTGAAAAGCCTGGGTGCTCAGCTGGTGTGATGAGAGATATAATTCCTTTGATTTAAGGTTGTTTCTTAGGGGTAAGCCAAGTTCTCCTGATAAAAGGGATAGCAATGTCCTCGTCCAAAAGACAAGCTTAGTTTTGTCTCCCCCTAAAATTCTCTCGTGCCGTTTATGCTTATAGCAATGTCCATCTAACCCTAAATCTTAGTGTTAGTCTTCTCTCCAAAATTTTCTCCTCATGCGACTTTATGTCTACCACTGTCACCTAGAGCTCTAAGTTTGTTCGAGACATGCAATCTGGCTACATGTAACAAATGGTAACTCATTCTGGCTATGAAGTCTTAACATCCTAGAGTGCATGCATTCAACCTACGTTATTTTAACTTGGCCTTGCGAATTGAAATGAATCGAATTTGTTTCTACAAACAAAATTATGATGCAAATTAATAGTCAATTTTTATTTTGGGTATGTTATTGTTCATATTCCTGCCCTCTTTTTCTACTGAAGAAAGTATGTTTTGAATTACTTGAATTTACAAATATTGAAAGTGTCGGTGCAATTTAATGAATGTGTACTGAACCAATATTACTTGAATTTACAAATATTAAGAGTGTCAGTGCAATTTAGTGAATGTGTACTAAACCAATATTGACACCATGAATTATCACTTTCTTACCAGCAGATAAATGAAGATAAGTCAAGGCAATAGCAACATCCATAGCGATCAATATGCGTTGATTCAAATCCAGGATCTGATGTTGGCCTGAGAGATAGGTTAAAACTTAAAATGTAATTCAGATTTTAGAACAAAAGGGAGTATAAATGAGCAAACTTAGCATACCATTTAGGTGTTGCCTTAGACTGCCATTTGAAACATACTCACTGATCATAATAAACTCGTTTCCTTTCTCAATGTAACATAGAGACCTCACCAAACTCCAGTGATTAATTGCTGCAAGGAGCTGCGCTTGTTTGCGAACTTCTGCAACTAGAACAAAGTCCTGAGACCAAAAAAAGACGCTGTTATCACTTGCTGAAGAATAACAGCATTTTGTTGTTATGTTGGGAATTCTCTAGACTAGAAAGATCAGGCTGGTTGCAACTGCAAAGCAAGAGGAGGATACGGCAGCAGAGTGGATGCTGCACCCTTTAGCATTTTATCAGGTTTCTATTAGTAATGAGTCATGTTAGGAAAAGTTACCTTCCAGAATTCAAATTAGGTAGCCAACTTTTCAACTATATCATGGTTGTTTTTATAAAGAACTAGTATGTACTCATTAGAGGCATGCAATAATAAATAAGTCTCTAACCTAAACTGTTCTTTCCCTTACCTTTCTACCCTAGCTGCACCGGTCACGTAGATTACCGGTGTATGGCCCTATACTTCCCATGCTAGGTTATCATTATGTCGTGACAGTCATTTCCATTACGGTGTAGGACGCGTACAGAGTCTCCGCGCGGAAGTGGTAATGTTTTCCACTGCTCACCTATATCTTGCTAGTGAGAAAGTATCCTGTTCCTTTTTTGGTGTGATCGTATGTTTGCTTGTTAGAGAACTGCTACTAGTGAAACTAATGCCCCGTACCTTACTTTTAGTATCTTGTTATTGTTACTTGCTTTTAGTCTCGTTTCTTGGATGTTGCTTACGGAGTATACGCCAAGTTGGCTAGTATAGAAATAATAGTCTGTTAGAGTTGCATATATCCTCACATGGTATCATTGCAAAGTTAGGGGTTTGATCGATTTTCCCATCTTGATTCTACAACTCATGCATCTCTCTGAACCACCCCTTGCATGCTGCCTCAATCGTTCCCGGCATCATGTTCCTCGGGAGAAATCGCGCTGCGCCGCCGCCTCCTTTTCTGTGTGGCTTGTCCTCTCTTCCTGCGCTCGCTACTAGGGATCGATTTCTCAAGTGTTGCACTCCTCGATTGCTACTGCTCAACGGACCCTGCCATCTGGTGCTTGTCCTTCTCTGCTCACCGACCTGATTGATAAGCAAGCTGCCGGCTGTTGCACTAGCCTCTCCGTTCCCTGCTGTGCGCCACTGCTCCTCTAACACAAACTGAGCCACATGCTGCTTCTCGTCTACAGGACCAGGCCATCGGTGCTCCCTGCTCATGCCGGTTTCCTGCTGGTTCGACGCTGTCTGCTACCCTCCCGCCAGTTCGCCACTGCTTGTGCTTTAACTTTCACCATTTGATTCTCTGTGAATTTCAAGAGGTTTCAAATTTGAAAGTTCCATGAGACCAGCCAGTGATTCCCTGTGGGTTCACCACTGTTTCTCATTGGAGAAGATACACCATGTTGGAGAGTACATGAGTTGTATCCTATCTAGCAGCCTGCCTTCCTATTCAGTCACATGTGGCCCATTAACTCAAGTGACCTGGAGTGGTATATAAGCTGAGGCTGGCCTGTGAGAAACCCTAAGACAACACAATAGCTGTTGGCGGCTGCCTCTCCTGTAATCTACATGGTATCAGAGTCACCGGCAGCGGTGGTGGTGGCGCCAGCGACAACCAGGGCGGCGATGATGGTGCTCCTGCTGTGGCTTATCTGAAGGGCAAGAGTGGGGTGGTGTGTGATCTCCTGCAGGTGGCAGCAGATCCAAAGGAATCTGAAGGCAGTGGTGCTAGTGTGAAGTTGTGCTGCTGTGAATGGAGATGTCGGAGGAGGATCTGACCGTGGCCAAGGTGCTTGACAAGCTGGTCAACTTGCTGGCTGCAAAGGCAGAAGATGGGGCATCATCTGCTCTGTCTGAGGGAGGTAGGCAGCCAGCCCCACTTGGGAGGTGCAATATAAGCTTGAGCTCATGCCAAATGAGATCAAACTGGATGGGGTTGGAAATTATCTCAGTTGGTCCAGGAGGGGGATGTTGATTCTGAGGACGAAGTCGATGGAAGGGTACGTGTTGGGAGAGGTCAATGAGCCTGAAGACAAGATTGGGCAGGAGTGGAAGAAATGGAATGCTACAGATTCGCTAGTTCTCACTTGGTTGCAGAATTCTTTGACACCTGCTGTTGCAGCATCTGTGGAAGCGCTTTCGACATCAATGGAGGTATGGGATGCTCTTTCAAAGATGTATTCAGGCAAGGGAAATGTCATGCTAGTCTCTCGAATTGAAGATACAATACACGATCTGAAACAAGATGAAAAAACATTGATGACATGTGGAAGAGCTGAAACATGCATGGGCGGATCTGGATCACCTTGCCCCCTTGGTGCTGCCTCATTCGGAAAGTGTGGCAGCAGCAAAGAAGTGGATTGAGGACAGAAGGGTGCTGAAATTTCTGAAGGGACTAAATCCTGCATTTGAGGGCAGGAGGGATGCACTAATGCATCTTCCTAAGTTGCCTACATTGGAAGAGGCCATTGCAGCTATGGGACAGGAAAAAACTAGGCTGAAACAGATTGAGAAAGTGGAGGTAGTACCTAAACCAGCTTACTATGTGTCTAATAGGCCAGAGAACCATGATTGTCAGAGTTGCGGAATAAAAGGGCATCTAAGTTACAACTGCTGCTCCAAGGCATGGCCAAGGAAGGGGGTATAGCCGAGGAAATTACAGGGGAGTTAGAGGCAGGAATGTGGGGCATTCAAACTATCAAGGGAGTGCTAGAGAAAACATGTCAGTCATGGATGAAGGGTCAGCACAGGCTACTTTAGGCCATAATGAAGTGAAGAAGGGGAAGCAGCAGACTGATGCAAGCTTTGGACATTTTGCCCACTTTGCCTACACCGATGAAGGTAAGAATGAAAGTGCCTCTATAGCTATGCATAGATTAAATTCAGAATGGATACTGGATTCTAGAGCATCAAAGCAACTATGCATAAATTAAATTCAGAATGGATACTGGATTCTGGAGCATCCAAACATGTTGCTGGTAGCCTTGGGGAGTTTGAATTGTATAGTCCAGCTTCTCCAACACATCAGCAAACAATTCAAACTGCTGATGGTACAGCTCAGCCAATCAAAGGAACCGGAGTAGTTCAATGTACACCAAATATTAAGCTATCATCAGTTCTTCACGTACCCACATTTCCTGTGAATTTACTCTCACTAAGTGCATTGGTTGATGAAATAGACTGCACAAATATGTATTCTTCATTCAGGAGAGGCTGAGTGGAAGGAAGATTGAGACCGGAACTAGACGTAGAGGCCTATGGTACATGGATCGTGATGAGTTCTACAAGCAAGGAGAGTCAGCACTAGCTGCAGCACTAGTGGAGAAGGAGAAAATTGCCATGATGCGTCATTGCAGAATGGGACATGTAGCATTTAATTAAAATGAGTAAAGTTTTCCCTGAAGTAATGAGTGGGACTGATAAGAACAATCTTAAGTGTGAAGCATGTGAGTATGCTAAGCTCCCTAGAAACAACTATGTGAGCAAGGGGCTCAGAAGTATATCCACATTTCTGCTTGTGCATTCTGGTGTGTGGATTACCTCTATCAGTGGGATGAAATATTTCGTGACATTCATTGACTGTTATTCACGCATGACTTGGGTGTACCTTACGAAACATAAGGATGAAGTGATGTCTTGTTTTCAGAATTTCTATGCATATGTGAAAACCCAGTTCAAAGTGCAGGTTCAAATGCTTCGGTCTGACAATGGGACAGAATACATTAACAGGAAGTTTGGGGAGTTCTTATCTGATCATGGTGTTCTACATCAGACATCTTGCCCTGATACTCCACCTCAAAATGGGGTGGCAGAGAGGAAAAATCGCCACATCTAACAAGTGGCTCGATCCATGATGTACACCATGAATGTACCAACATTTCTCTAGAATGAGGCAGTGATGACGGCTACCTTTCTTATAAATCGCATGCCTTCAAGAATATTAGCTATGAAATCTCCTTGTGAACTAATGCTTGGTGCGAACAAGTTTGTGGTTCCCCCCAAGGTGTTTGGTTGTACTTGCTTTGTTCGAGATCACATGCCCTCAGTGACTAAGCTTGATCCGAGAGCTGTTAAATGCATCTTCATTGGTTATCCTGCTGGTCAGCGAGGATATAAATGTTGGAGTCCCTCTGAGCGGCGCACTTTTGTAAGTCTTGATGTTACTTTCTGGGAATCCAGCCCCTTTTATGGTGAAAAAACATATCTGAGTTCTCTATTTGAAGGCACACAAAGATGGAAATGATGTTAGTAGCAGCAACTCTGATAAACAGCGGCAGCAACCTTTGATTGTTGGGTCTATACCATGTGTCGTACCTGAATTGCCACATAACAGAAGTTGGCCAAAGCCGAATTAAGAGCAGGGCCCTCTTGTATACTCACGCAGACAAAGGGTCGAGGGGCAGCAAGCAGAAGAACAGGGGGAGCAGCAGGAAGAACAACAGGGGGAGATACAAGCTGATGGGTTTGCTTTGTTGGAAGAAACTTCAGCTGGTGACATCTCAGGTTCAGAGAAGCTATTGGACTTGCCGATTGCCTTAAGGAAGGGGACAAGAGCAGCTACATCGAAAGAGATCGATAGACTTGGTTTTGCGCACAATATAAGTAACTATGTATCATATGAAGCATTATCTCCTTCATATAAGGCATTTGTAGCATCTCTCCACTCTACTGCAATCCCGACAGATTGGAGGGCAGCTAAACATGATCAGAAGTGGTTTGCAGCCATGAAAGAAGAAGTGGAAGCACTGAGGAAGAACAGAACTTGGGAATTGACTACCCTTCCTAGAGGAAAGAAGGCCGTCAGTTGTAAATAGGTCTATACCGTAAAACAAAGTCCTGAAGGAAAGATAGAGAGGTACAAAGCGAGATTGGTAGCTAGAGGATATAGTCAGACGTATGGAATTGACTATGATGAAACATTTGCACCGGTGGCGAAGATGATTACAGTAAGGGTCCTGATCTAGTGTGCAACAAACTTCGGATGGCTCTTGCACTAGCTTGATGTTAAAAATGTGTTCCTACAAGGCGATCTACAAGAAGTTTACATGAAGATTCCCTCGGGCCTAGCTTCAGCTGAAACTGAAGGTAAAGTATGTAGGCTAAAGAAGTCACTCTATGGATTAAAACAATCTCCTAGAGCTTGGTTTGATCGATTTAGAAGAGTTGTGTGTGATATGGGATATGGACAATGTAATGGAGACCATACCGTGTTCTATAGACATTCAAATCAGAAGATCACAATTCTAGCAGTCTACGTGGATGACATTATAATCACAGGAGATGATGCAGTAGAAATAACAATGGTAAAGAGTTTTTTAAGAAAAGCTTTTGAAGTCAAAGATCTAGGGCAACTTAGATATTTTCTCAGACTAGAGGTGGCGAGGTCAAAGAAGGGAATTGTTCTATCCCAGCGCATGTATATCTTGGACCTTCTCAGTGATATGGGGATGATGGAATATCGTGTAGCTCCAACACCCATGGATCAAAGTCAGAAAATAATAGCTCAATCTGGTGAACTCATAGACAAGGAGAGATATCAAAGACGGGTGGGAATATTGTTGTATTTGTCACACAAGACAAGATATTGCTTATGCAGTTGGTGTAGTGAGCAGATATATGCATGAACCAAGAAGTGGACATATGGACGCTGCTCATCGAATCTTAAGATATTTAAAAGGAACTCCGGCAAAAGGGTTATGGTTTAAAGCAAATGGACATCTAACAGTTGACGGTTACAGTTATGGTGATTGGCCAAGTTGTTTAAATGATAGAAGGTCAACCTCTGGTTATTGTGTGTTTGTTGGGGGAAACTTGGTAGCATGGAGACGCAAAAAGCAACCAGTAGTACTGCAAAAGCGGAATACAGAGCCATGTCTCTAGGATTAAGTGAGATGCTATGGGTAAGAAACCTTCTAAGTGAGTTGAAGATCTTAAAGGCAGGACACTTGAATGTATGGTGTGATAATAAGTCGGCCATCTGCATAGCAAATAATCCAGTCCAGCATGATAGGACAAAGCACATTGAGATCGACATATTCTTCATTAAAGAGAAACTAGATGCTGGAATTATCAAGATCAACTATGTGAGCACAGGGCAGCATATTGCTGATTGTTTGACAAAAGGTTTGGCTGCCAAGGAGTGTGATCGAGCTTGTGACAAGATGGGGATGATAGATATCTATCACCCATCTTGAGGGGAGTGTTGGATAGTACATGGGCTGTATCCTATCTAGCAGCCTGCCTGCCTTCCTATTCAGGCCCATGTGGCCCATTAACTCAAGTGACCTGGAGTGGTATATAAGCTGAGGCTGGTCTGTGAGAAACCCTAAGACAATACAATAGCTGGTGGCGGCTGCCTCCAGGTTTAGCCACCTCGCATGTGCACTTTCAGATCACCAACGAGGTCGTCCCCGGGCCAATCACCGCCATGCCACAGTCTGCGGCTCTTCTCCGCAGCCGCCAGCGCTCTGCACCTGCACGTACTCCTGACGTTACACTGATCCCAACGGCTCTCCACCTCAGTCACGGTCAGCCACCCAGATCTAGGTTTTATTTTATTAGTATTTTTTAATAGCAACCTCCAGAAGCGCCAATGAATAGCGGACGGATAAAACGTGTTGAGAATGTTAAGAAGGGTCGTGGTAGACCAAACTTGACATGGGACGAGTCCATTAAGAGAGATTTAAAGGATTGTAATATCACCAAAGAACTACCATGGACAAGGGTGCGTGGAAGTTAGCTATCCACATGCCAGAACCATGACTTGGTTTTGAGATCTTATGGGTTTCAACTCTAGGCTACCCAACTTGTTTGGGACTAAAAGGCATTAAAGTCTAGTTAATGTATTCTTTTACGTTTGCTGGATTCATAATTTTTGGAAGTTCACCAAATATTGTTAGAAGTTAGACGTGAATTTTTGAAAGCGTCCACAATATTTTGAAAGTCATCAAAAAATACAAAAGTCCCTGATTTTTTTTAATGTTGTTTTAGAATTTTTGGAAGTTCTTGCAATCCTGTTAGAAGCTCATTTCGAAAGGGTTGAAAGTTTACGTCCCGATTTTTTAGACCTGTTTCAAGAAATTGCTGAAAGCTATGGAGCCAGCGCTGTCAGAAATTGACTGCCTGATCTCGTCTGTTATCCCCATTCCATGGGGCCTACCTTTGCTCCACAGAGCCCTCCACTATCATTGGTCCTCGGATCGTTACTAACCCCAGAATGTGACATACTACATATAAAGTCAATAAATAAAGACCTACCATACGTAGCTCAGCAGCAAAACAAAGCATCATGACCAATACCATAATGAGCAGCAAACAAATTGTATGCAAGTCTCTAAAAAGGGGTAAATGGTAAAAATGGCACAACAGGATAAATTAAGAGAGCAGGTGAATGTGAAAACAACCTTTTTAGCTCTCCTGATGGCAACGATCTGGTTATCTGGTAAGATACCCTTGTAGATTGCCCATAGTGCACTTTCACTTAGCTTAAGTGAAGGTGAAAATTTCCGAGTAGCCTTCTGAACCTGCTTAAGGCTTAAGTTCAAGGATCGTACTCCAGGTATTTGTGCAGACATTTTGGACCTAGGAAGCTTGTGAGAGGTTGGTGGGGTCTCCCTTGATGGCATGCTTACTGCAGAGGATGTAATATGTTCCACTGGAAATGAAAAAATGTTAGCATAGTCAAATAAAGCTTAAATGTTTCCACTGCCAATAATAATTTGACAAAGAAGATTTCCAGATGTATCCTTGTTTGCTTGTAAGCAATGGTTGTCTGGTAGAGTAGATGGACAAAGAAGGTGGGCCATAGCAAGGATTGGTAATAAATCTATACTGAATGCTCGCCCCCTGACCTGGTTTTCTAGTTGTTTCAGCCTTTCATGTACATTGTTTTTTGTGCCTTTTGGCTTTTCCTCTGTTTCTTCTTCTTTGTTTTAGTCTAGGTAGGGCTTGTTTTTTGTTTTTCTTCGGTTTGTTGCTGTATGGTTTTGCGGTATTTTGGCCATTTCTCCTAATAATAAATCACATGCATTTCGGTACATGTTCAAGGAAAAAAAATAGGGAAGTTGGAGTTTACAAAAAAAAAATACCACTACATAGTCTGCAGTTTACAAAAATGCCACTGGCTGTGAGAATGACATATGGGTCCACCTACATGTTACTGAGACATCCAGTGACACTTTTTTAACTCGAAGGTTTGCAATGGCGTGGTTTCAAACACCTAAATTTAAATGTTTTTAAGCTGCAATGATAATGTATAGCAAAATGGGGACATAATATTTATGGCATACTTCAGCACAATATGCCACAAAAATAAACCATCTAACAGCACTTAAAGGAATCTAAATCATCGTTTTATCCCTAATTATGCCTATATCACATAGTGCATTTTCTATCACTATTGTGTTCCACTGATCAATGCATACTTTAGCTGATTCATAAGCTTACAGTGGATAAACAATTTAATTTCTGAAAATAATCAAATCTTTCTGTTCTTTCTATTTGCCGTATAGGTCATCGACATGGTCAAGGCCATTATATTTTTTTAGTTATATTAGAACTACTAAGATTATAATGATATAGAAAACGAGGATGCTCTTAATGCTCTTAGTTCTTTATCATGGAGAACGTCTAGGCAGTCTTCCCTGCCCTCTTGTATTTTGTTCCGACACAGCATATTTATTAGCCTAGGAAAATACCTAACCACAAACAGGTCTACTTTTCCCCCTAACAGACAGCGTCATTTATACACATGAAAATAAGTCACATCGAATTTATGTTCAGTCTAGAATGACAAATACTCGGTAACCTGAGTTATGACTGAGGTTTCCCATTCAATTTAGAGTGACAAACATTTATGTGCTAACCTGATTGTCCCAAAGGGGTATTGAACTTTGGGAAAAAATTCCGGGCTATTGAGGTGCCAAGGCCTGTTGTGGCTGGGCTTTGCTGCAAAGATAGTAAGGATGATTGACCAGAATATTGCCAGCCCGATGAGTCCACAACATGGCCAGTATTCTTACATGCACCATCCTGTATTTCCACAAGATAGCTGGATGTCAGGATCACAGAAAAGTGTGAAAAGTAATCAATTTATTAAATATTATGTCACTAATCTGACATATCTTGTAGAGCTAAGTAACGGGGGAAGAAAAGCAATATGTTGAAGAAATAAGTATGACAACAGATGAAGCACACGGTTACTTACCTGAGTGGTCAATTCATGTAAAATCTTTGTCCCAGATGAACTTTGGTTTGTTGTTTCATTTGGAATCTTGCTACTGGATGATTCTTGAGTGCATTTTATCCCCAGATGCTCCAAAGAGGTTAACGCTTCACCATCATCCCCCACAGATGCATCAATTATTATTATTTCAGTAGTTTTCAAGGATTCAAGCCATTCCAACCAACTGGAAGAAATCCTGCACCCAGTAATCAATATGTTTACTGGTGACGGAGATGACAATGGCCCCAAAGGTTCCCCACATGACAAAATCCGATTACTTTTTTTTATTTTATACTTCAGACACTTTGGCAGGGATGGTTTGAACATGACATTAGGGCAGAATAGCACGGACAACTCTTCAAGAGCAGGGAACATGAACTGCTGATTCCCATTTTTGGTGGTCGAGAGTATAGGCAACTCTTCTAGGTTTAGTAAAATTTCCAATTTGAGGTGTGTTAATTTCTTGAAGGGCTGTGGGCACCCAGAAAGGCCCATCTCAAGATTTACGAGATTAGGCACATCTTTTATATGCAAGTGCCGCAAATTTAATAGCTGGCCCAGTGGAGGGAGATCTTCACAGTTCCCAAGGAAGAACAGATGGAGGCTGACAAGGTTAGGGAGTAAAGTCACCATGTTGTTCATCATCCATGTGGGCCATACGAAGCCTGGGTACCTAGCTAGCTCGAAATGCTCTAAACTCCAGTGTGGTTGGAGCTTTTCCAGAACTTCTTCGCCTAAATCTTCAACTACTCCATGTACAGCTGGATGAGAAGTATTAGTCCACTCCAGCTTAAGGAAACGAAGCTCTGGTCGATTCTGCAGATTTGCGTTCTCTGCGATCCTTAAGCCCCTGGACCCTCCTGTGAGGTCTGGAATAACAAGCTCATCGGTTGTTATATCCCAGTTTTCATAAATGCCAACAGAGCACCTGATGTATGGTGGAAGACAGGCAACTATCACTGGATCTTCTGTCAACAGAAACTTCAATCCTGCCATTTCATGTATGATATCTAAGAACATTTGAGATAGACTATGGGATGGATGCTTGAAAGAACAACCAGTGAGGTCCAACGTGTGGAGCTTCTGAAGCCTCAAAAAAGACACAGGTATGACAAGAAGATTTTGCGACAAGTTCAGATATTCCAGATTGAACAAGTAGCCAAGAGACTGCAGACAGTCAATGGTAGGGAGGCACTGCGAGAGATTCAAAAACTTAAGTCTAGTCAAGTTATTGAAATGGTTAGGCCGCAGCTTTAGACATTGTTGTAGGTTCAGGTACTCCAAATTGGTTGGTAACATCCCAATTCTTACATGAAGTGCCTCACAGCCAGTTAGATCCAAAATTCGAAGGTTCTGAATGTTCTCAAAGGATGGAGGGAGGTTTTGTAGTATACGACACCTCCGAAGTATAAGGATTTCCAACTTCAGGAGATTACAAAGAGATTCAGGTAATTGTTTGAGCTCATAGCAGCTCGCCATGTTCAGGAACCTAAGAAAATATAGGTTGCCAAAAGATTCTGGTAGCTGCTTGAGGTTGAAGCAACTAGATATGTTTAGATCCTCCAAGTTCATTAAATTGCCAAATGAAGGAGGCAACTGTGGAAGCTCAGTGCTGCTTGACAAATCAAAAAATCGAAGGTCCTGAAGATTGCAGAGAGAGTCAACTAGCTCACTGACATCATAACAACATGACAGTCTAAGATGCTCAAGTGTTTGGAGATGACCAAGGGTTGCAGGCAAGTTCTGAAGCATATCACAGCTTGCATATTCAAATATTTTAGCTTCTGTAAAGAACCAATGAAAGAGGGCAATTCCTGGATAGAAGTATTTGATAGATCCAACCCCTCAAGGTTTATCAACATACTCATAGAGGAAGGTAATGCTTGAACCTTTAAGCTGGAAATATCAAGGTATCTTAGATGTTTCAGTCGGCCAATGGAAGCAGGTATTTCTCCAATGCAGCTTCTACTAAGATTCAAAACACGCAAATGCTTTAGTAATTCAAATGCTTCTCGATGAAGCATTATAGGCTCAGTATTCAGTAAGTGTAATGCCCTTGCCCTTGCCAGCAGTGAACTGCAAAGTGTTGATTGCCATTTGTAATAGGTTAACAACGCATATTGGAATGAGAGCTCTTTTGCATTATCAGACATTTCTCTATCATCCAAAATAATTATATCATTGCAGGCAAGATGCCTTGCGAAGTCATGGACGAAATTATGCATGCAGAGCGCTGTAGGAGATGTTCTGTTTTTCAATCCATTAACCTGGAAACAGACAGAACATTAATAACATAATTGTCCCCAACATAACAGCCTTGTTTGGATTTGGACTAGTTTAGCTTGAGGTTAATTACTCGAGAGAATGTTTCAAATCTCAATCTAATTTTTCTAGCCCCTGTCTGGCAGCATTTTTTGGGTGAATACTCAAGGTTCAACAACTAGCAGATAGACCAGTCAAATATCCAGTAAGCCCCATTTTTTAAATGAAAACCTTCATTCTGAGAATGAAGCTTTCAAAGACAGAAAGATACATGCAAGCACAAGATGGGATGAGATGAAAGTAGTTGTCCACCTTCTACAGCAGTAAGACATGAAAAGTGACAAAATTGATCCTTCTCAAAAAGTTCAGCCGAAAATAACCCACCTCCCAAACTTTAGCCAAATCTAACTCTTTTGCTCAACGGCACCCTTTAGTGTTAAACTTGGCTTGGCTTTACCCCCCCCCCCCCCCCCCCCCCCCCCAGCGCTTTAGGTCGCCTTACCGCCTTAAAAACAATGGAGCTGTTATACCTCAACGCCACGATACATGGCATTGACCCCCTTTCAATGTTGCGCCACTAGCATTGAGGTATAAGAACTCAACGCCACGATACATGGCATTGACCCCCTTTCAATGTTGCGCCACTAGCATTGAGGTATAAGAACTCAACGCCATGGATCATCGCACTGAGGTATAAATCTTTGTCCCGCTGGCGGAAACAACAAAAATATTCGAACGACGAGGTAGACATAGCCAAGTTCAACGCGGTGGAGGATGGAATTGAAAAATGGGTTAGATTTTGTTAAAGTTTTGAAGAGAGGTTATGTTTGGCTGAACTTTCTTACAGGAGTTAGATTTGCCAATTTTCACCAATAAGGCAGGAGCTGTAGCAGTCATGCAACAAAACTTAGCCATCCTGAAAGTTCACAATGGAAGCTTCCAAAGATACTCTAAATTAAAGCTATGACATCATTGGCGCATTCAAATCTAACCAAATTATTACTAACCCTGTTTTAAATTTACATGATTTCCTAAAACATGCTGCCAAACTCCTATCTATTTTGTAAATAAATACCAGAAAAACTAATTAGATTTGTTTGGTACAAATTGTACCATTAAATTTCTTTCGTGAAAAATAGCTTCAATATTTTTTTTACTAACGTACATATGAAAACAATGTTAAAGGTTGTATCTTGAAGAATGTCCACATCTAAAATGTCATGTATTTCGGAATAGAGGGAGTACTAAGTACTAACTAAACACAAGTTTAATAAACCACATAAGAAATACCAGCATGTTGTGCTATGTATGATTCATAGTGAACCTAATGGTGAATCCTTTCAAACATATGAGAAAATAAGTATCAGATCCTAAAGGATAATAAACTTGATCATATATGCACGAATCCATGGGAAAGATTATTGACATCATAAGTGATGCATTACTCATTCGAATTTTACAAATGAAATCTGTAATAAACATTGCATAAAATATATACTAACTAACCATGCAATAAGTTTCCACACTAGCATTAGTTAAAAAAGGCTATAAAGAGTACTTAGTGACTTACTGAATGTGTGTTTGTAACTTGGAGGAAATGTATTGATAGAAGGTCTTGAATGTGCATTTCTCCATGAACATAGGGAGGCAAGGTCTCATGTTTTGATCCGATCAGATCAAGTGCAATCCACTGTCGGATAAGTTTTTCTTTATCAATAACAGATCCCTTAGGGAATATTGGTAAATATAGAAAGCATACTTTTAGTGCTGAGGGCATGTCATAGTATATTTGATTCAATGATGAAAACACTTTAGTTTTCCCGGAAAATGTTTCCCCTAATTTCCATATAGGTTCATCCCTTGCTGCTAACCATACACCCATGACTTGATTGTGCACTATTGAACCAAGAAAATGAGCTAAAGCTGGTATTCCCTCACATCTTTTCGCAATTTGCTTCCCAATTGTATTTAGGTGTGCATTGACACCACCTCCACCCCCAAATGCCTTTTCAGAAAATATTGTCCAACAGTCATCTTCAGATAATGGAAGCAACTTGTATGGTGGGGAAGTGTGCATCAGCTCTGCAGTTATTTCATTGAAGGTGGTCACTAAAACCTTGATCCACTTGTTGGTACCCCTGAGCATTTCCTTCAATTCATCCAACTGACTTTTATCTGTGCTACAAAGGCCATCCAAGATAATTAGACAACTTTTTCCATGAAGTCTCTCCTGCAAGCGATTCTTTAGCAACTGGAGATTTTCATGAATCTCAACACTGGTGTTAACTACTGAGGGTCCGTCTTCTTTTGTTTCATCAGCTTGTGAGATTATATCAGCAGCAATCTTTCTAAGGTCAAATTTCCTATTTAAGTCGATCCAAATACGAAGATCAAAATTCCACCCTTCTGCCTGGTCATAGAAAATTAATCTGGCGAGAGTTGTTTTCCCCAAACCCACAAGGCCGACTATGGGAATGATGCACAATGTTTCTGCATTATTCTGCAACATTAATTCCTCTATTTTTGTTTTGTCACTATCTCTTCCAACGATTGCAGCTCTACAGAACTCTTCTTCGATATCAGGTTGCTCAAGATCACACCTTGGTTGTTGCATCATAGTGAAAATGACAGAATTTCTTGCTAAATGATCCAATCTTTTTCTGAGTGTCTTCATTTTATTCACTCTTGTATTATACAAGAAAATTGGACATGGAGAACACAGTGATGCTGCCTGCAAATTTTCTTTAAAAATGATCAAACTAAGGTGTCCAAGAAAATATCAATAACTGAAGATTGCATTTTCTACTCAATGGGCAAAAAAAATAGTAATGTACACTGCAATAGCGGTTATTGGAGGTCAGATCTATCGAACCTCTGTAATACAGCCGCTCCTTGGAGATTCAATGCCATTTTGGTCCTCAAATTCGTCCAAGAGATTTTCCAGGTCATAGACAATCCGATTGATCTTCGTCATCCAATCCTGTACCTCAGTACGCACCCAAAAATATCTCTCTACGCTTGCCAGCACATCTTGCAACCTCGACAGAGTTCGCCCGAAGTGCCCCACGTGCTGGTCTACGTCCGAGGGCAGCTCCGACCGGCGAGCGCCGGAGGCAAGCCGGCGTAAGAGCCGTTCAACGACGGCGCCGGCGGTGGCCATATGGCATGTCGATCTTAGGTATTTTTGGGAAATTACGATTTTGGACTAGGGGATCTAGAAGAGGCGTAGGAGAGCGAGTCCACTGAAGTCTGGAGGTACTGAGAACTGGGAAGAGATAACACCAAGCTGTGGCCACACTGACAACACGATGGCTGGACCCAAACACAAGCCTCTCGAGAGAAGAAAATGACAAGGAACCGGACGAGATGTCAAAAAAACCACCACCCGTCATCGTTTTGACATATAAATATCACTTTTGAGGCTATGGTGTGACAAGGAGCACTAATTTGTCGGTTTAATCATTTTGACACTATTTCTGACAGCTTGGACCCACCCGTCAGGTCTACGTGGCAAAAAACATAAGTAAAAAAATCAGGTCAATGCTATGTTCAAAAGTCAGCACCGAGGCAATACATCTCTCTCATGTCCATTCTGTCGAATAGGTTGTGTGCGTCCGCGTCTGGCCGTGGTGCGCCGCCGCCGCCCGCTGCGCTGCCCGCCGAAGCCCTGCTGGCCGCGCGCGTCACCGCAGGCCGCCTGCCCCACGCTCGCACGCGCGAGGTCATCACCGTGTCGCCGCCCACGGTGGCCGTGTTCGACAACTGGAGCATGTTTGCCGGCGCCGGCGACGACAGGCAGGACTACCGCATCGGCAAGGTGTGGGTGCGCGTGTCCACGCTCGAGAGCAACCGGGCGTACATGGCGTCGTACCCGCTACTCGTGCTGCTGCGCTCGGGGCTGAAGAAGATGGGCGAGGGGCAGCTCGTCGTGCGGTTCTCGACGCCGGCGCATCTGCCGGACACCTGGGCCACGTACACGTCGCCGCTCCTGCCGCGGATGCACTACCTCCGCCCGATCGGCGTCGCGCAGCAGGAGGCGCTGCGAGGCGTGGCCTTGCGCACCGTGGCGGTGGGGCTGGAGCGGTGGCTGGACGGCGTGCGGCGATGGCGCAGCCCTTACACCACCGTCCTCGTCCACGTCCTTTCATCTCAAATCCGTAAGGACTGGAAGCCGGAGGGAGCTGGGGGAAGAAGCCGCTCGGGAACGAGCTTGGATGAGACTTGGGACTTGGGAGGGAGTACCTAACCGGCGGTCGGCGACGAGCTTGTGGAGGAGCTGCTCTGATCTGCCGGCCGCGGACGAGACAACGGGCAGCGGTCCGGGAAGAGCTTGGACGGGAACGAAATCGGCCGGAGGTCGGAGAAGAGCTCGCGGAGGCGCCGCTCCGATCTGCCGATGGTGGAGAGTGGCGGCGGAGGAAACCTGGCTCGCTGCTGCGGTTCGCGTGCGACGAGGTGCGTTGACCTACTTTTTGTTTGCCACGTAGACCTGACGGGTGGGTCAAGCTGTCAGAAATCATGTCAAAATGATTAAACAGACAAATTAGTGCTCCTTGTCACACCATAGCCTAAAAGTGGTATTTATGTGTCAAAACGACGATCGGTGGTGGTTTTTTGACATCTCGTCGGCAAATGTGGTGGTTCCTTGTCATTTTCTCCTCTGGAGAGACTTCGAAGAGTCGGGTCAACAAACCAATCAATGCATAGCTACTCACAGCCTCCTTCACTGCGCTGTTGCTCCTCCCCCTCTTCTTGCCGGCTATGGTTGGAACCGAGATGCTTGTGGCCGCGGCGGTGAGCCAGGTCGCCCGCAAGATCGGCGAACTCGTCGGCGCCGCGCAGGACGAGGTCAAGCTGTGCTGCAATTTCAGCGACGATCTGGAGAGCATAAGGGACACGCTCGTGTACCTAGAGGACCTGCTGAAAAATGCGGAGAGGAACTCCTTCGGGAGCGACAGGGCGAACCTGCGGCACTGGCTAGCCCAGATCAAGGCCCTGGCTTTTGACATCGAAGACATCGTCGATGAGTACTACTCGTCCAAGGAGCAGTTTGAAGGGAGCAGTAGCTACGCTCACAAGGTTTGGTTAAATAGTTTCTTTTGTGTTTTCGCGAAACAAGAAACAAAAGAATCTTTTGTGATTTCGATTGTGAATTATATTTACGTGTTACAGTTTCTGCAGTAATTTAGTGGTGCTTAGGAGACGGTAACATTTTGTTATATACTATAATATACCTGACTTTTGGATCTAGATTTATTTGATGTCTTAGTAGGTTTCTCTTCAGACAAAGTAAACGTGCTACTAGCCTACTAGATGCATGCCCAGCAATATTGGTTGATAGTTCACTTGACTATTATAGATATTTCCCCTTTTCCCAAGGCAAAAAAAAACGTACTTGGAAACATATTTGAAAGCATATTGAGGGCCTGATTTCTTACCACCCACAATTCGATGCTTTAGGATTTTTGTAAATCTGTCTGCAGTCAGTGAACGTAGAACTCTCAAACATATAGATAAAAATCTTGAGCATTTAAGCTGGGCCTGAACAAGAAAACTTTAATTTAAGGTGGCCAAATAGTAAAGAATGTATCATCGAGAGTCAGCGGGGAACGAGCCCTTTTTTTTTACATGGTAACTACCTACCAAGGATTGTACCGCTTCCACTCCTGCTATAAGAAGCAATGCATTGTTATGCCACTTTGAATTAACCTACCACTTTGGATTTTTATTCTGTTGTGGCACGTAGTTGCAGAAGCACTTCTCCAGTTATCTTTTCTGTAACGCATCTAAATAAACCTACCATTTTGTCGCCAATATTTTTATGACATCAATGATTCTGATTTTTCATTAAATTTGCTGGTAAATTTACAGGGATCATTATTCTGCTCACTTTCCAATCCAATCATTTCGAAAGTTGGCATGGTTCATAAGATGAAATCCAAGAGAGGGTTGTTACAGACAAGGCAACACTTGCCTACTCAATATCATTTCATTTCACATATTAACTCAGTAGTGGATTTTGATGAGAAGCAAACAACATCATACAGAAATAGTGACATTACAATTTTCGGGAGAAATATAGACTTGGAAAATCTCATGGACATGATAATGCAGAAAAGTGTCGATGAGGTTTCCATTATTTCCATAGTTGGGCCTGTCGGTCTTGGGAAGACAAGCCTTGCACAACTAGTTTTCAATGATGCCCGTGCAAAGGCATTCAGCTTCAGGATATGGGTTCATGTTTCTATGGGTAATGTCAGCCTTGAAAAAATTGGGAGGGATATAGTTTCACAAACTACTGAAAGGATTGAGGGAAACATGCAGTTGCAGTCAATTAAGAATGCTGTTCAAACCATACTTAATAAGTATAGCTGTTTAATAGTATTAGATAGCTTGTGGGGTAAAGATGAAGAAGTGAATGAGCTGAAACAGATGTTGCTCACTGGTAGACAGACAGAAAGCAAGATCATAGTGACAACCCACAGTGATAAAGTTGCTAATCTCATGTCTACTAGTCCGCCTTACAACTTGTCTGCACTATCTGAAGATGATTGTTTAAAGATATTCTCTCAAAGGGCAATGACAGGTCAAGGTGACCCACTGTTCAGAGAATATGGAGAAGAAATTGTTAGAAGGTGTGGCGGCACACCCTTGGTTGCCAACTTTCTGGGATCTGTGGTGAATGCTCAAAGACAGAGGCGTGAGATATGGCAAGCTGCCAAGGATAAAGAAATGTGGAAGATAGAGGAAGATTATCCTGAAGACAAAATTTCACCACTGTTTCCATCATTCAAGATAATATATTATAATATGCCTCATGAACTAAGATTATGCTTTGTATATTGTTCAATCTTCCCTAAAGGCTCTATCATGCACAAGAAAAAACTTATTCAGCAATGGATTGCACTTGACATGATGGAGTCCAGACATGGCACCTTACCGCTTGATGTAACTGCTGAGAAGTATATTGATGAACTTAAGGCAATATATTTCCTTCAAGTTGTAGAAGGGCATCAAGTAAGTTATTTTGTTCATACCTATGTTTTTGACTTACTGCTTGGTTTATTTGTGTGTACTTAATGGTTAACATTACTATGTGCACAATAAATATTGTGAGGCATTCCAGAAGTCAGACAACTCACAAGGATCGTTGTAGCTCATATATTTATTTGTATTTTTAGCTTGTCATTAAGCTTGGTACGTGGATCTAATGTGAAGGAAATATCGCATAAAAATGTCATGTTTTGACTGTGATAATTGATTTGGAAATTGCAGTATTAATAAGGTTAATTACTGCGGAGAGCACCAATATTGTGAAGGGATATATCAGGCTTTCGGAACAATAGTCTTTTAAAGCCATATGGTAAATATCTATGAGAAAATAGAACAAAAAAGCATAGATAAAGTTGATTTATTTGTTAGAGTGAACCTCACGGTAATATAAGTTTAACAATGATTTTGCATGTACCTCCTAATATGCACCAAAAACATATAGTTAAATAACTACATCAAACTGCCACGATATCAACATATTCGAATAAACACTAACAAGCAAGTGTGAATTTTCTTTTGTTGAAATGGTGGTTTGCAAATCTGTTAATTCCTCATAAGATAAACTAAAATATAGCCGCACGTTCATGCCTAAACTTTGCACAAAAATAATATTTTATGAATATTATGATAAGATGGGAGTTTGTATATTTTTATGTAAGTAAAATAATTAAACTTCTCTACAGGTTAATGCAGAACTGGCCAATGCTTCAGAGGAAATGCTCTGCATGCATAATTTGGCTCATGATCTTGCTAGGTCAGTTGCTGGTGAAGATATCTTAGTGATTTTGGACGCAGAGAATGAACGCAATAATAGATACTGTGATTACCGTTATGCATTGGTGTCTGCTTCTAGCTTGCAGTCAATAGATAGCAAGGCTTGGCCTTCCAAGGCAAGGTCACTGATTTTCAAGACTAGTAGTACAGAACTGGAGCATGTTAGTGAAGTTCTTTCAGTGAACAAATATTTGCGTGTTCTGGATCTCAGTGAATGTTCTATTAGGGAGATACCTGCTCCTATTTTTCAGCTGAAACAACTGCGGTATCTTGATGCTTCGACTTTGTCCATTACAACACTCCCTCCCCAAATTGGTAGCTTTAATAAGCTACAGACATTGGATCTTTCAAAAACTGAACTTATGGAGCTGCCATCCTTCCTCAGCAACTTAAAAGGGCTGAATTATTTGAATCTTCAAGGTTGCTTGAAACTTCAGGAGTTGAATAGCCTTGATTTGCTGCATGATTTGCATTACCTCAACTTGTCAAGCTGTCCTGAAGTTAGAAGCTTCCCTGAATCTATTGAAAACCTCACCAAACTTCGTTTCTTGAACTTGTCGCATTGTTCTAAGCTTCCGACATTACCCGACAGATTATTGCAATCATTTGCTAGCCTTTGTTCTCTTGTGGATCTGAACTTAAGTGGTTTCGAGTTTCAAATGCTGCCTGGGTTTTTTGGCAACATTTGTTCACTTCAATATTTGAATCTGTCAAAGTGTTCTAAACTTGAGGAACTCCCCCAATCATTTGGCCAGCTTGCATATTTGAAAGCCCTAAATCTTTCATCTTGTCCTGATCTTAAAATTCTTGGTTCCTTTGAAGGCCTTACTTCTCTCCAGATTTTGAATCTCTCAAACTGCTCTAGTCTTGAATATTTGCCACTGTGCCTTAGAAAACTCCAAAGTCTTGACGTTTCTGGGTGCCAGGATTGTATAGTACAATTCTGTTCTCAAAGCTCCGGAAGTTCCCCATCTCATCAACTTTTAGAGCAAGCTGAGCAAGTCAGATTAAGTTGTGATATCTCGGAAACCATTCCTGAAAAGCCTGCTGCAATTGGAGATCTGAAAGGAAAGAAGAAATTGGCTTCCCACGTGGATAAAGAACCTGAAGTTATTACTAAGGTACACGCATTCACATATATTTCCTTGGTAAAACTAAGAAGTATCTGATGTTCCCTTTCCATTTCTCTTGGCAGCACTTTCTTTAGTTTGGCTAGATCGAGTTCCTGACCATATAGAAAGCTATTATAAAAATAATTTTAACCACTAGTGTTAGAAATTGCCGAAGAACTGATACTTTGTATAGTTGTACTCAAATTGGAAGTTGCTTTGTTTATAGTAATCTATTGGATACTCCAACATACATCACAATCCTTTTTCAACAGTTCAGTAAATAGCTTGGAGGTCTACACGTTTACAGATATAAATGGGGCACCACTTATCAGCTAGATTTATTTTCCATAAGAATGTCGTTATGTCATTCTAATTATCTCACAGTCCTTATTTCTTGCTGTAGCCAAATGAAAATGGAGATATAGTACAAGGGATTCCAGGAAAGCAGTCCCTGTTGTCTTCATCTTATTCTTATTCCTTCACATCAAGCTCCAGTGCACCATTGGCATATGTCTCCTCTTCAGATATCTCAAAGATGGAGCATCCATTGTCTAATGGAGAAACAACAGGTATGCTACTAAATAATTTTATTCGCAATTTAAACGTCTGAATAAGAGCTTTAGACTTCAGATTCTTAATACTTTTTAAGAAACTACTTAATACTTGTAAAGAAACTAATCTACTTTTCAACCCCGAACTCTGGGAAAAGTTCATTTTTCCAACCTGAACTCTATAACCATTTGAGTGCGACCTTTAACATTTTGAACCGTTTACCATAAAAAGGAGAACTCGACGCAGTCCACTTTTCACCTGCAGGGGATCTGAAAAGTGGTTTTAGGTGATGTGTCCACCACATCACTGCCATGTCATCAAATGCTGTTTTGTGATCCGTTTTTACTATTTTTCTTGGATAAGCAAAGTGAAGTTTTTGCATCTGAATGGTGGAGTTTCTCTTAGATGGCTTATTCTTGTAGCGTTTGTTTATCCATGGCATAAATATGCCAGTGATGCGGAGGACACATGTCACACATGGCCATGTGGGTCAATCAAAACCATTTGTGAATCCTCCGGAGGGCGAAAAGTCAGCTTTTTAAGTAGTTCAAGGTTGCAATTTAAGCGTTTTGAGAGGCTACGGTCGAAAGTGCACTTTGGCCACAGTTTCGGGTTGAAAGGGGTGCTCTTTCTATTTGAAAATACTATAGTGAGCAAAGAAGGCGAGCTTCCTTCAGGCCGTAAAACAAAAATATAGTGCATATTTATTCATTTTTAGAGGTACAAATCTGGCTGAAGATACTTATTATGCTGTCTTTGTACAAAGATGTACATAATTCAGAAGTATTTTGGATGGTACGATGACATATAATATCCCTGTGAACAGATTTTCTTTAAGCTGGGAACTTGTAACTAACTTGGATACTCACTCGTGAACAAATTTGATAAATATAGACAGCTTGGATTTGGACATGGCAAAGTATCATATTAGGACTTAAAGCCTTAAAGCAAAGACTGAAGACTCTGCTACAGAAAAATGAGGAAGAACCCATGCAATTATAATAGATCGATGCTAGTTAAATTCAGAACCCATGGCAACTAAGCTCTTTAATTTTATCTACACGTGAATTTGGTAGGTACTGAATCGAATGAAAAATGCCAAGAGCCTCGGGGTTTCACAGAAGATGTGCTGATAACTGAAGAAAGCATATCCTCATTGGCCACACCGGTTCATCTGCATGAAGCGGCCATCATAGGCAGCGATGACAACCGCATAAACGGATGCAATGGAGCATGTCAGTGCAATATTCCATGTGCTGGGATAAACCATGGGGTTGTTGCACAGCAATCCAACCGATGTGAGGGAGAAGTTTTGATTTGAACAAATAGCCATCTTGGCTGTGGCGTAGGAGAGATCTCCACCTCGCAATGAAGAAAAAGAGGAGAGCTCACGCAAGGAAGTTCAACTCGAGGTCGCCGAGGACTCCGAGGATGATGAGTGATCCCGTTGGGGCGTTAGCATCGCTATTCTCTGTTTTTGGCGTCTCGATGTCAAAAGAGGAGAGAGTTCTATTAGGGTGTATCCGGTGATTTGCATGGGTCAAGTCACAAGCCATGGTCGTTTCTTTGATTCTTATGAGCCTGTGAACTACTTTGATATTGGGTTTTGTATGTTGAACTTTGTCTTATGTTCTATGTGCGTTGGTAAGACATGCAAGCCCGGCTAAAACTTAAGTATGGTTAAGACTTTGTGTCCATCTCTTTTTTTTTCTTATATCCATGTTATGCCATGTCTTACATATTATTTGTTGGTGGAGCCTAATTTTATCTTACCCTTGTACTTATTGCTCCACCACATGATTTTCGCAAAATGTATGCTTATCGTATATTCATGATCGTTTGCAAATATGTGTCGGTCTATAAATCTAGGGGCAGTGTTGATCCTAGTGAGTGTGCATTTTGCATTCCAAAAGCAAACTCAAATTAGTTTACACTTTTGGGGGAGCTCGTCTATACTTTCTAGGCCTTCTTTAAATGATTTATCATAATATCTTTATGAAAATCATTGTGTTGTCATCAAACACCACATAGGGGGGATTGAAAGTTCATTTGTCGCCCTAAGTGGTTATGGTGTAGATGTAACATAATTAGCACACTAATCGTGTGCATGAGCAATATAGGTATATTCGAAGATGGCGCAAGGCGGTTTGATGCCCCTTGAAAGTAATGTATGTGAAGATGGTGCTATCAAGAGGTGGTACGCTTCGGAAGGTATGGGTGGATTCAACTTCACGTACACAAACCAAATATTCACGTAGAGCCTTCCCAATGTTTGAAGAGATCACCCTCGTTAATCTGATCTCACAGATGTTCCTAGGTCCGGTAGTATATCTCCCTTCTACCATGTACAGTAGTACCAGCCCCATGTCTGGTAGTACCTCCCCTTCCCAAGAACGGCACTGCCGATACAAGTACCAGACTACTATCGGGGGGTGGGGGTCCTGCAGCCTCTGGTTTGGAAAAAAGTGTTGGGCGGTACAGCCATGGTAGTACCGCTTATTTATTTCCCCGGAAATAATAGCCGGCTACTGGTACTTCATGTGCACATTCGTGGAGCAGTAGTATCGGACATGAAAATCCCGTGTGTAACGGTTGGATAGAGGTCCCCTATAAATATATCATCCTTCTTCTTCAATAGGTAATCACGATTTCCACTCTCTCTTCACCATTACTCCAAGCATTAAACGTCCTAGATCTCCCACTCCTTTGATCCAAACTCTTCAATTCTTTAAGGGGTGAAGGAGTAGATTTAGATCTAGGGTTTCACCAATGGAAAGATGATCCCCCTTCCAATCATTATTGTATCTTGTTACTCTTGGGTGTTTGGACACCCTGGACGGAAGAGGTTGCCCCATAGCTCTACCTTGACCCCCAAGCTTATATCTTTCTCTTCAAACTCTATATTTTCATTAGAAAGTTCTTCGATTACTAGATCTGTTTTTGGTAGAGGTTTGTCTTGAGACACATGTGCGAAGGAAATCTATACTTCTTATAAAGCAAAACCCCACTAAGTGTAATTAATATTTTTCTATCTCAACATGCAAGCTATCCACATCACTTGCTCTTTTAGCCAATTAATTATCCATGTCATCCCAGTACCATTCATTAATTATTTTCTATCTCTACATGCAAGCATCCACATCATTTTTTATAGCCCATCAAATTGTTCATATCATTTTTTTATGTTGGAATGATAAGATCACACCATGTCGCTACGTAGTTATACAAGTAAATCATGTGCAAGTAGAACACTAGAATTAATTTTGCCCGTGAACTTTGTGCCAATTATTTTCACTGATGAAAACCATATAATTGTTATAAAAAATTTATGGGCTCTTCTATATGTATTCACTCAAAAAGTTTCTAACAATATTATGCGAAAATGTGCATGTCATCTTCATGCAAGCCATCCACAAAATCTGTTTCTTCAAACCGTTAATATAATCTTATCTATATCGACCAGATACACCCCTAAATCATAACAATCTTTAAATTATAAACCACACATACATTCGATGTCTAATTTTTTAGCCTTTTTATTAAATTTCTTAAGAGATACCCGCTGCAACGCGTGGGGTGTCGTTCTAGTATCATATATAGAGCTCTGAAACTGGCTCTTGAATTGAAAATTAGCCACTTTTGTTTACGACGATGAGCTTCAGTGTGGTGTAGGGAGCCTCCAATTGAGTTGTGGCGATAGATCCAACCTATTTCTAATGGTTTAGTCGCTGCCTTCAAAGTGCCTGCTTAGTGGATCATGGCACCTTGCTTTGTGTGAGGCCACGAGGAGAATAAGGTGAGACTTTGTGGCCTTGGTGGACTTTGTGTCACCACTCCTATCCAACGAAGATGTACTTCCTTCAAAAGAAGGAACTTCGGAAATTACATCATCGTCTCCATGTTACAGTTATTTCTATCATTTGCTTGTTGCTCGTGCTTGTTTATCTTGTATGATTGTCATATATGTTGATTCACCTAGTTACATACCTAGACAACATATATATTGTTTGCTTCTATCTCTAAAAATAGAAAGAAAACTAAAAAATGTTAGTCGACCATAATGGTCCTTTCAAACATTATAATTTGGTATGCCCTTGCAAAAGATCTCTAGAATGCCCCCACAAATATAAGTCCTAGATTCAGTCTTCTCTAAGTGGATATGAAACATTAAACATATAGCATCGACCAATTAACCAATTCCCAACATATTTATTGAGTTGCTGCTTGAAGAAACAAGCCTCGATCGGGAAATTCCAACAAACACACACATTTATATACGGTAAAAAAAGGTTACAAACATCAAAACAGATAGCAAAGCAAAAAAAAAGACTTACATTTCATCGCCAAACCCTTCCATCGTTCTAACACCGAAGGAAAAAACTCTTTGAATGGATCGACCACAGTGGCCAACTGGTTAACGACACACAACGCAGATCATCATATGGCTAAACCCATGCTAAAAGAGACGGGCTTTTGTTATATTGCAACAATACCATCATACTGCTAAAAAGCATCATGTTAAGCGACAAAATATGCACCAAAAGATTCACCATGAAAAGACACTAACCCCACTGCATCAGACCCCCTACTGATGCTACTTCCAAAATCAATTACTAAAAAAACACATTCACCTTAGTTTATTTACTTGGTAATGCATCCAAAAAATCACACACAAAGCTTTACAAGAATACTCCCCAATTACAAAACCCTAGGATACAAGGTCAAAAAATCCTAGGGCAACATCAAAATGCAACTAAAAATCCCCACCAAAAATTTACAGCTAATCACAAACTACACACACCCCAAGAACTACATGGGAACAAAGCATGCCATGAAACTGCAACTACAAAATGAAGAAAAAATGTACAACAATAACCTACCTAGAAACCCTAAAAATCTAAAAGCAAAAAGATGCACAATGAATAACACTAAAAAAACGTGCGGGGTAAGCCGGCACACAAAATGATAGTCGGCTTTCGAGTCGACTGAGCACTATGTTAATTCCCAGTTGTAATTCACAAAATAAATTGATGTCCAAAGTATTGAAATGCGTATCGGAAATGTCTTTTGGGTCATAGGACCATATGCTTCCACTATGCAAAATTCGTATTTCAAAATAATTCAAACAAAAATTTCGGATATATATCCGGACATTCTATGTTTGTACATAAAGTTTCGTTGGAAAAAAGACATTTTTTGTACCCTATGTAAAAACGACAAATCATGTTGTTTCAAACTGACTTTGTACAAGACATTGTTTTGTCTTTTTACACAGCCACAAAAAATATCGTTTTTTGCAAAATTTTATGTCCGAAGATAAAATGTATGGAGGTTAATTCGATATTTTTGTTTAGATTTTTTTGATATCTTAAAATGTATTTAAAAGTATTTTACATAACTGGTGCATCTAGACATACGACCCAAAGCACCATATCCGAGGTGTATCCCTCTCATAGATTCTGCTCCCATTTTTGCAAAATTTTGCCAACCCAACGCCGGAGAATCTTTTGGCCAATTTTTTAGTCCAATGGTTGGGGAGACTGTTCGTCGAGTAGAACAGTATAGTATTCTGAGGATTGCGATTGGATGAACTAACACGGCTCTCCGGAACTTCTCGTGCTCTCGCTCGTGCTCCACTTGGCTTCCTCCCTTCCCCATCCCATATCAATCATCCCAAAACGAACCATAGATCGCCGGAGCGTCTGTTCTTCTTCTTCTCCCTGCCCGTTCCTTACTTCCTTCCAGAGCCAGTCGCCACATCACCCGAGCCCCAGTTCGTCCATTTCCTTCCTCCGAGGTTAGATCTTGTTCCAGGGCATTGCGTGCGCTTTGCTTTTCCTTCCAATGGGAAGCAGTAATCAAGAACCGGAGGTGAGCCTCCGGAGGGATGGTTGGCTGCAGAAGCCTGTCGATAGCCTCATGCAGATCCCAGATAAGATTCAGAACTCTCTCAAGGTTGGTTGCTTCTTGATCAGGTAAAGAATTTCCTTGTTCTCGCGGGCTCGACATTATTTTCGCAGATGTAAGTAAATTTGCGTGTTTGGATCTTGTAAATAGCTGCATTTTGAGCGTTTCTTCAAGACGGGTGGTGGTGGTGGTGGTGTCAAGGCTCAAATGTCATCAGAGAAGATCAGGGGGTCATGTAGTGCTGCTGCTGCTGATGTTACCTTGGAGAGGCAGCTCCAGGCTTGGAGAAATGACCCTAGGTGGACCGATCATCCTCCAGAAATCAAGGTAAATGAGTTGTGATAGGAGGATTACATGCCTCGATTGGGGATGCTTGCAGGCTAATAGATGGTCTTACATTATCCAAAGATAAATCGTGTTGGGACATCAGAAGATGGAATCTTCCTTCTTACTGTAACATCTCTCAGTTTGATGTGCCAGTAGGTCATAATAATTTCTAGATTGTTGAATTATTTTGATATCCTGACCTTACATCAGCAAATATTTACAATTACAGGTCACTGTGCCACAAGGTTCTCTTTGCAACCTTAATTTGAGATTTAAGGCAGGATTACCACCGGATGCAGTTTACAACATTATAATTGATCCAGAGAACAAAAGAGTGTTTAAAAATATCAAGTATGTACAGATGTTCTCTTATTCAGAACTGCAAAGCTTGAACGCCCGTTCTGTTTGTCAAGGAACTATCTACTACTTCAACTCTGTTTTTAATTATTGGCATGTTGGAAATTTCTATCAATTAGAATTGTGTTTGATTTCAGTTTTTTAATTGTTCTTCTAGTTATATAAGTGCAAGTCTCTCTGCCATTGTCTCCTGTATGTCATTGTGTAGAGCAAGTTAGTTCTCTGATGTAATCCATTTTTTTTAGCTTAGTCATTACTCTCCCAAAAATGCTGGAATATGTTAACTTCTCATACTATCTTGGAGGTCCATTAACTAGCCTAAGAGCTAATTTAAGGTTTGCCAGAATAGTGCTGCAAACGAATCCCCAAGTCTATTCGTTTGTCGGATGACAATATAATATTATATGTGTGCAGCGTGTTGCTTTATAGTTTGTAGGGAATACCTAGTCCAATCATTGAAGAACAGAAACATGAGGTCCCATGCAGCATGTGTGTGTGCTGATTCTTCATGATTTTGCCAAATTAGTTACTGCTGCTAGCTAAGCTACCCAAGGAATTGCTCTTAAGGCGAAAAAAACCTAGGAGCATCAAACTCATGCACATGCTATTGTTCTAATTTTTAGGAAGTGATATCAAGGAAAGTTTTGCTTGATGAAGGATCAAGGCAGGTAGTTGAAGTAGAGCAGGCAGCCATATGGAAATTCCTCTGGTGGTCTGGCATCTTGTCAGTTCATGTTTTCGTTGACCAGAACAGAAGAAATCACACTGTAAAAACTTAAACCTCTCCACAAGTTTTGATCAAGGCATGCTGTATGTTGCATGATATCATAATATGTGGTTTCATTCTAAAACTATTTGTAGGTGAAGTTCAAACAAGGACGAAGTGGTTTTATGAAGAAGTTCGAAGGTTGCTGGAAAATAGAGCCCCTATTTGTTGACAAGGAAGTATGCCTTCCTCTTGATCCATGTACGCTGGAAGATTATGATTCTTGTACTGCCGGCAGAGGAAGAGTTGGATCTGCTATTACCTTGGATCAGCTTATCGAGCCTGCTATCTTGCCTCCACAGCCCATTGCATGGTATGTGAGAGGAATTACCGCAAAGACAACCGAGATGCTGGTCGATGACCTGATAGCTGAAACTGCTCGGCTTCGAGGCATGGCAAGCAATGTGGATGACAAGACCTATACTGAAGAAAACAGTGATATTAATAACAATTCCTAACAGAAGAGTGTGGCGATGTTAAGGAACGGTGGCGACAGAGAAGAAAATCTGGACGACATGGAAGTTCTCTTAGATCCACAAGACAAGTATGAACTCTGAAGCCTGGATGGACTCCTTTTTCACAGCTAAGTGTACATGTTACAATCTCGATGTTGCTAGTATAGCGTTTGTTAAGTTTTGATTATCGACAGTGATATGTCGAACAATATGATAACATCCTGTTCCCCATCTTATCATTTGTGACATGATATTCTTGATGAACACCTGTAAGATAGCTGTTGCCTGTTGAACTATGACTGTGTCTGATGATGATTTGAATAAAATTATACTTGTCAGAATCCATCCTTCTATTGGTTCTGCTTGCTCTGAATTTTATTCTGAACTTCCCAGGCAGCTGAATTTTAAAAGTAAAAATTGATGGCTAGGCATCTGAAATTGCTTGAATGTCACAACTGATCTGTTTAGCATGCCTATAAATTTTCTTTAGGAGATCCTATTTAAAATTAACGACACATTTCTAGGAAAGCAAATTTGGAATGATATAATGTGAACTCATGTGAATTAGTTTCATGGAAACTGAAGCTGGCTAGATGAAGATGAAGGAGATGCCAATTTCTGAACCTTGCCCAACCTTGTGGGTGAGTGAGTTGGTAAGCAAGCAACCGTTTCATCCATCCATCCATCCATCCTTTCTCCCGAGCTGCAAGCCAAGAAAAGCCTCCAATTCCTTTCTTTCCTTCGCATGCTCAAGGCAACAGCACCTATGAAACTAGTACCACCCTACGTTGATCCAATGCCAAAGCCTTGTAGTGCAATCGTTGCCTCTCATCGAGACTGGTCGACCTCCACACGGCAACCATGTCCGGCCAACCACAGCCACCGTCGGTGCCGCCGCCGCAGCAGCCACAGCCGTTCCGGTTCTGGCTTCCTTACAGAAGCAATGTTGGGACGTGGCGCCAGCAGCCACGGCCAATACCAGCGCCGTCTCGACCTCAGCCGCCAGGTCCACCCCCACCGGCTCCGGCAGGGCCTGCGCCACGAGCTCCCGCCACGGAGGAAGACATCCCCATACAGGCTGACTCGTCCGACGAATCGGACACGATTGCTGTTGAAGCCTTAGACTCGTTGCGGTCGCGCGGAGCCAGTCCGGCCGTGGCTGACCTGGAGCTGACGCTCTCGAGGTCGCCGCCGCCGCCGCCCACGGGCCAAGAGCAGAGCACATGCAGAGATGGCGAAGCCAAGATCTCCATCTCCGGCTTCTCGAGGGCGCGCCTCTTCGACGGCGCCCGCGCGCCGTACCGGCGAGAAATCGAGGACGGGCTCAAGAGCCTTGCCAGCCGCGAGACGCCGACGGCGTCGAGGCCGCCGGACCAGGGGTACCGCGTCATCACGCTGGCCGGCCACAACGTCGGCGCCAGCATGGTCCTCGGAAACGGCTCTAACGGCGCGCCACCGCCAAGAACCGATGAGCGCGAGGGGTCGGCATGGCCGCCCGCGGTGGCCGCGAACGTGAACAGCAACGTGCAGGGCGTGAACAACTCGGCGATGGAGGAGAGCACGTGCAACTCCGGCGACCCCGGGGTGCGCGTGGACATCAAGAACGCGCACGAGAAGCCTGCGGTGCTGGCACCGAGGGAGGAGCCGGCGAGAACTCTGCCACCGCAAGAGAAGAGCACGGCAGCAAGTGGCAGCGAGGCAACCCCCGTGCCGCCGAGGACGAAGCGGTGCCTCCGCGCGCTGATGATCGAGGAGCGGAAGCCGAAGCCGATCGCTTGCCGGTTCCAGTGCGTGGCGGATCACGCGCCGCCGCCGGCGACATCGAGCGACAGCGGTATCAAGAGCGCGGAGGAAGGCGCGGAAGAGAGCACGAGGTGAAGTCAAACGCATACGTGTACTGAAATCGGAAGCTCTGTTAGATTTTGCGCCAAAGTACGAAATCAAAAACGTGTACCGCCGTCTGCCGTGTTTGGCCGTGAACCGTGGTACCGTTTCTTTGTCGTCTTCAGCCCTGATTGTCAACAATTGTTCGTGTCTGATTGATCATGCAGTAGAATCCGAGGATGCAATGGAGTCGGCAAGTTTTTGATCGATTCTATCTCTGTAATCGATACGTACGGCATGCCGCTCTGTAAAAGTCCAATGCTAAATTGCCAAGAGCTGTTGATCCAATCCAACTTTTCTGATCGATGGGCTCCGGCGCCAGCAAAGGCAAAGAGCCGCCGGTGTGCTCCTACCCTTGTTGCTGGTCGGACCTCCCGCTTGACCTCGCGGGCATCGTCCTACTCCGGCTGCACGCCCATGCCGACCACGTCCGCTTCGGCTCCGTCTGCCGCCACTGGCGCCACGCCGCGAAGCTGCTGCACTCGCCGTCCTCGCCTCCGCCGCTCCCCTGGCTCAACTTCCGCGACGGCACCTTCGAGAGGCTCACCGACGGCAAACGTCACCGTGTCAGCTTGGAGGCTTACGAGCGGTGCCGAGGCTCCTTCGACAACTGGCTGCTTCTGGAGGACGTCAGGGCCGGGCGCCGCCACCACTACCTGAAGAACCCTCTCACCGGAGCCGTGGTAAGGCTCCCGAGTCACTGCAAGGAGCCCGTCCGCCGTGGCTGCGACGTCGACGCGCGCGTCGTGCCGCCCAGCTCCACCACCTTCCACCTCCGGAAGGTGGTCATGTGCGTGAACGGGCTCATCGCCGCCAAGATCAGCTACCACGAGCTCCCGGACGTGGTGGTGTTCTGCTGGCCGGGCATGTCGTCGTGGCCGGCGGGCATATGCAACGGGACATGGTACCACGACATGGCCCGTTACAATGGCAAAATGTACGCCGTGAGCAGGAGGGGCGACCTATACGAGCACGAGCTCAGGAGGGACGCCGGCACCGGGGAGCCCGTGGTGCGGGTCGAACGAGTCATCCTGGCGCCGCCGTCGGCAGAAGGAGAGGCGGTGACCACCTTGGACGGGCCCTACGCCGATATTGTGTGGGCCAGGAGATGCTATCTTGTTGTATCACAGGGCAAGTTAATCATGGTTAGATGGATCGTTCCCCCCAACGACCGCGACTGGGCCGACACCATGGTGTTCAAGGTGTTCGAGGCAGATCTTGAGATGTCCCGGTGGGTACAGCTGCAGAGCTTGAACGATCGGGTACTCTTCGTCAGCGGCGACTGCTGCAAGGCCATTAGAGCAGGCGACCACTTCAGAGGAGACCAGATATATTTCGTGGACTACGGCCTAGAATTCTGGTGCATTTGGCCAACCTGTAGCAATACTAGTACATGCGGCGTGTATGACATGAGAAGCAGCACCATCTCTCCAGTTTCACCGCGCATCGCGGATCAATCCCAGGCGGCCTGGTTCTTCCCCTCCATAAGCGAGATATGAAAACCATGCACTGTCGAGTACTATTAGTACAAGGACATTTCAGGAATCAGGACTAGAGTGTATCACCGAAAGCATCATATCATGTGCATATCGGAGCGCCAACCGTGGCGACGCGCCACCACTTGCGCTCGTTGTGTTGGATGGCCACGACGGCGGAAACCTCCTATCGAGACTCCCTCCACAAGCTGTTCAAACGGCTTATCGCCCATGGCTGCGTGCACCTGGCATCGCCAACGTGTGGCTCCCATTTCCGTGGCACGATCAACATCAACCAGTTTCGTGCGAGGTACGGTGCCCTTACCAGTTGCCTAACTTCTAGTCCACATAGAAAATTACTAGAAGGAAAAGACACGGCAAATACAACCGATGTTAGATAAACAAACAGTTTTTCTAGAAAAACATATGTGAAAAACAGTACCAATAATGGAGAAAATAGTACCACTGGCTCACTCTCTTGCAACACGATCACTTAGCCATCCTCACATAGACATAGAGAAGTAGAGGACGGAACACAATTATCAGTTATTGAAAGGATAGAACTAGACCACTCAACATAGAGAGCATGTCCCACATTTCCGTTAGACGATGAGTATACGACCACAGTTATGAAATGTCATGAAAGTACAATTGTGTACATAATTCTATGAAAATTTTAAAAAAATTGAACAAAGTTCCAACAATCTGTAGACAATGTACGATATGATGAACTTTGCAAACCGAAGAGACATATTAGCCATTGAGATCTTACAGTAAAGTTAATTGGTTTTTTTATAATGAAATCAAGTAGACTATTCTAACATAAAATATCCCAAAGTCAGTAATAGTTGGCTTAATTATGTCATGGATAAATACCCACATCATCTTTCATCGGTAGTTAGGTGGCATCCAACAACAAGGCGTCTAACTCACCCTTCCACACTCATTCATCATTGACTTGTCGCTCATGGTCTCAACAGCAACTGCCACTACCACCGAGTCGAGCAACACTAACAGCAACGGCGGCGATGGCCGATGCGAGCGGAAACATAGGTGTTCACGTGCAACTACTGCGAGGGATGTAGGAACTCCTTCAGGTCACTCGCGTTTGGTGGCCACCAGAATATGTACCGGGGACGGAAATGTCCTGTAGTTTTAGGAGCTTCATGGAGTCATAGTTGTGTGCGGAGAAACATGCAAAATTTGTGGCGAAACAGCTGTTTTCGGTAAAATACGGTCTGATGAAAGCAAAGGAAGATAAATGGTATCACGTGGCACAGGCTACGCGATGCTATGGTGGGCACTGACGGCGGAGAAAGGATAATGGAGAGAGTTGTCAAAAGGTGCAAGCAGCTTCGAACTCATCACATCTCTTTTAAAAAAAAAACTGGGAGGACATGTCTAGGTTTGATTTTTTTGAAATAAACCATACAACTAAGTGTACCTATTGTACGTAATCGATTTTTTTGTAAGAAAACTATTTTACATTTTGTGCTACACCAGGAATGCCATTTTTTCAACCGAAAATTTGACAAATACGTATGAAACATGTGTATATATCTAACATAATTTTTCTCAAACTTAATATTAAGCTGTGTGGGGTCCACCATGGTGTGGTGTCATTGCTTCATTGGTATTAAGCTGTGAACTATAAAGTAAGAGCAAAATGGGGTCCACCCTCCACCGTGGTGTGGTGTCGTTACTTCATTGGTGGACATCTAGGAGCAAGGAGAGAGCAGCAATTGTAGGGAGCTTAGTAGTAGTAGAGATTGGTAACTTGTTGGTTGCTACCTAAGCAATATGCGTGCTGTGAATTCTCATTTATTTGTTTTTAATGTTGTAGTTTGACATTTATAGTTATATATCGGGGGCTCTTATTGTTTTCTTGATACCATCAGTGTTTTATGCTTGTATGCTACTTTTTTCCACCACTTCGCAGTTATCTGCCGAATCTGAATGCTCATAACTCAGAGGCTATGCTGCTTATTAGTCGGAAGGATATGGCAGAAGCATATTATCCTCAAAGGCAATCAATGTTCCATCAGCAGCACCCTAGGGCCTCTGTTGGATTTTACTTGCATCATTGAGCAATCATGGTTTGCTAAAATCCCTTTGTCATTTTTGACAAGATATTGTGAAAGACCTTGGAAACGGGCTACAGTGGTCTTCTAACACTGAACCTTACTATTTCCATTCAAATTAAGATAATTTCATCATGAGAGTACGTAAACAAGCTGGTTGTACTTTAATTACCAATTTGTCTAATATTTTAGTACTTTTCTGGTTGAGAAAGGACCGTCATGTGTGATAAATAGTGATGTAAATGCAACTAAATGTGCACAACCTACGGTCTGAGTTTCGAAAAATGCTGTCAGACTGCTCAGTAATCTTAAAACGAGACAGACTTCAATGCACACAAAGAAGCAGATGATATAACTGATGCTCTTGCTCATTTTATCACCCCGTCGTATTCTTCCTTAGTGATGTTTCTGAGCATATGGTTGCTGGGCTTAGTGTTGTTCCTATTTGGTTGCGGCAGAAAATGCACATCGGAAGTTTCTTTGTTACTCTATGTACAGTTCGTTCAACGGTTGCTTTCATGGATTACATGCTTTGCAAATGCTTGCCAGAGGTAGCTCTGTTCACTTGGTTATTTCCGAGACATTTTGTGGCCATGTTTGCGAAAGTTTCCTTCACTTCAGCTTCCTAGTTGTCAGGTATGGGTTATTTATAGTGTCATTTGATTCCTATCGTATGATGAACTATAAATTCACAGTTCTGGTGTTTGCCTTTTTTGTATATGGGTTTTTGCTCGGTTCAGAAGTGAGCCGGCTTTTGCGCTACCAGTTTGACAAGGCGAAGACATGTTGTGATGTGCCATTAACACCTGATAGCTGTCAGTTTCTCGTATACCTGATGGAGGGAGTCTTGCAGCTCTTCGTCTGCGTGCCCACCAGAAGTAACCAGGGCCAGTCCAACGAAAATTTGGTGCCAAGGCGATATTTTTTTTACTAAACTTTTATACTTATCTATTTTTTTAGCATGGTGCATTTTTAGTAAGTATGATTTTCCAACTGTTGGCATCGTTTAACCACTAATTAACAAACTAAATATTATTTTTAAGGAATAAGGTAGGGGAAGCTCCCGCAACCATTTTGCTTAATAATTAGAACCTAAAGCCGTTTTCGTGATGACTTGAATCTACTTCCCTAACTAGTCGAGCTAGACTTACTTTTTTACTAAATATAAGTTGGTGTTTTTTTTCGTTTGTACCAAATATCATGGAAATACAGTAATCTACATTTTATAACAAAAGTTTGTCCTAAGCTATATTTTCTATATTGCACATTCTCTAATCTATATAATTTATGCGTATTAAAGATCTGCTAAGAACACGATCTACAAATATCTCAATAGTTGTTTCTAGTGTATGATAAATTAAGTATATTCATAGAAACTTTTAGAGTATAAATTGAACTAGTTTATTTTTTACTCTTTTTTGGAAATCGTACAACAAGTCAAATAAAACAAAGTGTGCATGTTTTTTACTTGGTATTGAAACAACATTCTTTAGAATAAATCACCAGTAATAAACATTGCTGTGGATTATTGAAGGGGATCGTAGGCAGAAAACAAAAAAATTCCTAACAACGATAACCTTATACTAGCCAGGATCTATACTATGCAGATATACTATAATGGAGGAGACGGTATACATACCCTTGTAGACCGTAAGCGTTGACGATCAAAAGATCTGTTTCGATGACGATGCGTGATGAAGACGATGGCGGCGATGATGATGGCGACGCCGACCTCATGGTGGTGGAGACGAACTCCTCCAAGCACCTCAAGCGTGGCGCCTCGCAGGGAGTCGCACACATACGGTGGAGATGACGACCTCCGGGCTCCGATCCAGGGACGGGCAGCGAAAGTAGAAGGACCGGAAAACCAACAGCACGGCGGTGTGCGTATGGTGGAGAAACACTCAACCGTGCGCAACCCCAATTGCGGAGTCACAACTAAACGGGAGAGAGAAAGAGGAATGGTGCATTTTCAAAGGCATGGGGTGCACCCATATATATAGGTGGATGGAGGCTGCCAACCTTGCTGGACGGGTAGTGTGGGACTATTCCCACACCAGTCACGCCCCAAGCAGGTACGCCGGCCCTAGGTGGGCCCCATGTGGCCCACCTAGTCCGGCTGGCCCTCCCCCCCATTTTTTTTCTTTTTCTTTTTGGGGACTTCCCCCTAATGGGCCTCTAAGGCCCATTTAGGAAACAGCCTTTAAAAAATTCAAAATTAATTAAATAAAAATATATTTAACTATTAATTACACTAATTAAAATTAAATATATATTATCTAATTTATTCCGGCTCCGAAAACTATTTCGTTGCTCTCCGATCTCCATCAGAACTCTCCCGGAACACTTCTGGTGTTCTCTTTTATTTTTCTCTTTCATGTCCGACTTAATATACAAGTCATCTCCCCTTAAGTGTGTTACCCTAGCGGTTCGAGATCTCGCCAGACATAATCGAGACACGCTCTCTGATTAATGACTAATCCGTGGATCTTGGATACCCAGGATTAATCCCTGTGAGATAACGAATAACTTTGTCGTTCGAACCTTAGACGCCGAGTCTTAACCTTTTGCCTGGCGATACTTAGTGTGTCCGAGACTCGATCTTAGATATCGTGATACCTAGCTTGATCTCGTTATCGACAACACTATTCTTTACTCGTCCGTGATATTATGTCCTCGTGACCTAGTCACATGCTTGCAAGCTCATTGACATAATCTTACCGAGTGGGCCCAGAGTATCTATCCTGCTATGCGGATTGGCAAATCCCGCTCTTGATCCCTCGCCTCAACATACTCCCTTCCGATACCCGAGAGGGACACCTTTATGGTCACACTATTAAGATATGACGGTTGATGCAATCAAATTATCTTTCAGGAATAGCAATTAGAGTTGATCTCACGGTCGAAGGCGTAACGACTACGTCTTACAAATGTTGGGTATGTCCATCACGTCATTCTTCCAATGATATGACTCATTGTCAACTGACATAAATGTCACATCATCGAAAATCTTGATCATCAATTGCACAATGAACTAGTTAAATAGGGGCTACTAGGGACCTGGTTGTTTATCTACCACATGTGTATTAATGTTTTCGTTAATACAGTTATAGCATGGTATAAAATGTATTATGAACAATCTAGATATGACAAATAAAATATCTTTATTAATTGCCTCTAGGGCATATCTCCTTCAGTCTCCCACTTGCACTAGAGTATAATTTAATCTAGTTTACAACTTGGTAAAAGCTTAACACCTATAGCAACTTGGTGCATGCTTGTCTCGTGGAAGAGGAATACAGTCAACAGATCTCACATTGAGATCTGTATGTGCTTTCAACACTTCTATGTCACCTAGTTTGACATCATACCGTATCTTACGATAACGGTGAAAATATGTTTGTCGATGGAGTGAGACTCGATCTTCGCGTAGCATGGGCCTTAAAAGTCTAAGTGATCTATTAAGGAGAACCACGCATGCTCAGGAAAACCGCTCAGTCCAATCATACCTGCTACTTCTGAAGTAGCCATATATTCCTATACCTATGTAGATTATGCGACAGTGCATTTATATGCAACTTCGCAAGCTAACCATGTCTTTCTTCAAAACAAAGGACTTCTCCTGTATGAGATTTCTAGTCGTATGTCAGTGTCATAACTTGCATCATCGTAACCTTTTACGGCAAGTTGTCTTTTCACTCTTACCCATACCAGAAAACATATCTTCAGTTCTCTTTAGACACTGAAGATATACTTAACGTTTGTTCATTGATCCATCCAGGGATCACTCTAGAACCCGTTCTTCAACCAAGAACTTGGGTCACACCAAGTCGAGCTTTCAGTCTGATAGAATCTATGGCTGAGGCATAGAGGATGTCGGACATCCTTTTCTTTCATTAGCTATCGCTGAAACGCCAAGATAAACTTAATATTTTACCTAGTCATACAAGCAAGAACCTTTTTCTTCGCTTGTTCTATTCTGAAACACTTCAGAATCTTAACCTAGGAAAATATTCCGACCTAATGTTATTAAGCCCTTTTGATCTATTCAAATTATAGACCTGATGCCTAATACTCCTAACTTCATTCATAGAAAATTTAATCACTTAAATAATCATTTATACTTTACTAGAGGATCTGTATCATTCTCAATATGTCATTACATATAAAATGAAATGACACCTAGCTCCCACTCAAATATGCCTTCCGCATATAAGACCAGGGAATTTCTTTTAGCTCCCACTCAAATATGCCATTCACATATAAGATCAAGAAAAGCTACTTAGCTCCCACTCACTTCTTGTAAATGCAGGTTTCTTCAACTATTTTGGACGACTCCAAAATCCTTTGATCACATTATCAAAGTGAAGATTCCAGCTCCGATATGCTTGCTTCAGCCCATGAATGGTCAGCTGAAGTTTGCATACGTGTCCAGCATCCTTAGGATCAACAAAACCTACTTGTTGTACCAATTACAACTCTTCCTTAATGTTGCCATTAGGGAACACGGTTTCTTTATCCATCCATCAATTTCTTAATTGAAAATAATTGCTAGAACAATCCTAAATAGACTTAGGCATCGCCACTTGAGACAAAATCTCGTTGTGGTCAACTTTTGAATTTGTCGAAACTGTTTTACGACAAATCGATCCTTATAGACGGTTGCCTTTCGTCAGTGTCTATTTTGTCATAAAATTCCATTTACTCTCAACGGCGTGGAGCCATCAAGAAGATTTACCCAAGTCTTTACTTGGTAATCGTACATGGATTTTATCTCGGATTATATATGGCTCATAGCCATTCTCGACTTAGGTCTACCAACTCTTCTTCGTAGTTCGTAGGTTTGTCATGTTCCATTAACATGACCTTCATAACAAGATTGTCGTACCACACAGTGTGGAACACATTTTCGTATACTTACGATCTTTAGTACGAGCTTAGAGCATCATGATCTTTATCATAGCTTCCTTCCAGTTGCGGAGGACGATACCGGAACTGTTTCCGTTGCGCCACTCGATTCCGGAGAGTAAGTTCATTAACTTCGTCTTGCTCTACTTTCTTTCCCACTTATACCCTTGGACAAGAAACTATTTCTTCAGCAAGGTATATTCCGGCAACAGTTTTGCCTTTGTCGTGAGACATGTACCCAACTAATTCTTTAGGTACACTACAAAGATTTATCCATTTTAGGTTTGATCATATCAAAACACTAAAATATCGAAACGACAATCTAGGCTAAAAGCCATGCCATCACTCATATGGTATTGCCTCCACGGATTAGATGGTTTCCCTATTATCTAACGTGAATGTTTTGTTTCTACCATATGACTCCAATGATCACAATAATTCGATAAGAGATTTTATTTACCACACACTATCCAATAGAGTGTGATTACGACGTCCTAACACACCATAACATTGTGGTGTTCCATGCGGCGTAATTTGTGGAACAAGTCTTCCAATGATATGCCAAACTTATAACTCAAATCCTTGTTTCCTCGATCTGTATCGCAGGAATTTGATTTTCTCGTTAAGTTTATTTTTTTACTTCACTCTGAACTTGTTTGATCGAATCAAACTTATCAGACCAGCATTTCTTTAAGTGGATATCCATATATATACTCAAATCATTGGTGAAGTTTACGAAATAATGATTTCCACTACACGTTAAAATACTTCATTGATCCACACACATCATTATGTATGATTATCAATAAGTTAAATGCCTGTTTTCCAGAAAACGGTGTCTTAGTTATTTTGCAAGTGTCAAAAGATCAAAATCTAAGGACTTGGAGATCCATCTGTATGGAGCTTCTTCATGCAAATAACATTGACATGACTTAAACGTTAGTGCCACAATAATGTGGTGTCATTATTAAGTTTGTATCCTTTGGCATTAATGTCATAAATGTGGAGCTACTACCATCTAGATTCATATAAGAACACTCCATTCATAATCGGTGTATGATCATCAAAGATATCACTCATAAATGTAGGACAACAATTTTGTCACTAACAAATATGCATAATTGTCTCGCTAGAGGTAAGACACTTATAACGATCATGCTAGCAAGCGATTAAAAGAATTTGTTCGTATCCAAATTAATCCAGAATGGTAGATGCAGAAGAGTGTGTCTATGGCCATCACAACATTTTGCCTGCCATTATCAACACACATTGTCTTCTCATCCTTCCAAGCTACTCAAGCAGAAAATCTAGTTTTCATAAAACATGAACTTAGTCACTGCAGCGAGTACTTATTTAGGTAAAACATTCATAACACGTATATATATATACACCATCATTATTGATGACTTCCCGGCGATCTGTTTCATCTTCTTGATTCTTCAATGCAATCAAGAATTCATGAAGGTGAACGATTCCCCTTGCATGACATAGTCTATGACAAAAACATTTGCATCTGGCAACGTTTCCTGTCATCCAGTGATCGAGCTGAGCGAGGCGTCTCAATGTCATCAAGTATGACCAATGTCATCAAATATGACTAATGTCGTCAATTATGACCAATATCATCAAGTATGACTGCCACATGCTCCTTTAATGCGAATGTTCTCTTCCATCTGGGTCGAGAAGAAAGATAGTCAAAGTACTGATAAACTTCATCAACCCAACTTGCGGTGTATTTCGAGTTTTAGCGACCATGTCATATGTTCGCGATCTGACAACTCGCACCCCCAGTTCATTCTCTATGGTAGAGATCATAGCATACACTGGACTATGATGGTATTATCCGCACGAAACTTGATAATATATCCAAATTATCCTTTTGTTAGCGGAATCTCCAGGTTTATCTCCTAACGGGTATTGTATCACATACAGCTAACGGTTTAAAACAAGGAGTATCCTCAAGATAAGGTATAAAACTATAAAGTTTGGACCCAATCTTTTAAGTTTCTCAATCGCAGGAAAGCACCTAAGTTTAAAAGGTCTATCAAACAGGTTATTATCTACAAATGTTGTGCAAAACATAAAGACTTTGTTCATAATAATATATGGGTTCAAGCTTTAACAAAATAAAACTACCAGAACTACCACTCAAAACGAATATCCCTCGAATCGTTTAGTGATTACACGATCCTCATCCATTATGCTACCCCTCATCGTCAGAGCCGGCAACACAACTTCAAAGGTAGACATCGATATGTCAATCACAACAACTCTGTGACTCATGCTTAATCTTTCGGTCACCGTGTTCTGAGGCCATGTCTGTACATGCTAGGCTCGCCATAATAACCTTCAGCGTATACGCTTGTGCAAACATGTCTTACACCCACTGTATGCGAACGATGATATGTCTGACACCCGATCGTCACGGCCTGCCTCATAATGTAGAACTTTCTTGGTGGTGCACACCAAAGGGAGAACACTAATGGTATTTTGGAGGGACATCTTATATTACTACCGCCGTGTAACTAATATATAACTATATATATATACACAATATAAGATGCACTCAATAACATAACATCAAAATGTAATGCGACGTGATATGGTCTTGCGCCGATGGTCTCCTTCGCGCCCACAATTTTTAAACAATTTATCAAGCCTACCTTGACCATATCTCATTGCCCCTGCAAAATAAAGTTAGACGCTTTCTACTTTATCTTTTGCATATTTTACGTGGCTTGGGGCTTTCATAAATAGAACTGATTCATACCTACGAACCTATGACCACAACAACGATCAAATAGTCGACTATTTATGTATCCCTTTCGGGCCCTCCATTGAAAATGCAAAGCCAACTAAATAGAGAGAGACAGACACCCGCCAGCCACATATACGGTACAAGTCATATGTCAGTTGTGGAACCAGTCTCGCGTAAGCGTACGCGTAAAGTCGGTCCGGGCCGCTTTATCAACTCAATGCTGCCAGCAATAGCAGGTGCACGCTAGAGGATAACAACTAGATGAACGATGCCCTCATAAACATGAGTTCTAAAACCGTATAACTATATCTACGCATATATCGGGTCTGATACCACTGAAGGGGATCGTAGGCAGAAAACAAAAAAATTCCTAACAACGATAACCTTATACTAGCCAGAATCTATACTATGCAGATAGACTATAACTGAGGAGACGGTATACATACCCTTGTAGATCGTAAGAGTGGATGATCAAAAGATCTGTTTCAATGACGATGCGTGATGAAGACGATGGCGGCGATGATGATGGCGACGCCAACCTCATGGTGATGGAGACGAACTCCTCCAAGCACTTCAAGCGTGGCGCCTCGCAGGGAGTCGCACACATACAGTGGAGATGACGACCTCCGGGCTCCGATCCAGGGACGGGCAGCGGAAGTAGAAGGACCGGAAAACCAGCAGCACGGCGGTGTGCGTATGGTGGAGAAACACTCAACCGTGCGCAACCCCAATTGCGGAGTCTTGACTAAATGGGAGAGAGAGAGGAATGGTGCATTTTCAAAGGCATGGGGTGCACCCATATATATAGGTGGAGGGAGGCTGCCAACCTTGCTGGACGGGCGGTGTGGGACTATTCCCACACCAGCCACGCCCCAAGCAGGTGCGCCGGCCCTAGGTGGGCCCCATGTGGCCCACCTAGGCCGGCTGGCCCTCCCCCCCCCCCATTTTTTTTTCTTTTTCTTTTTGGGGATTTCCCTAATGGGCCTCTAAGGCCCATTTAGAAAAACAACCTTTAAAAAATTCGAAATTAATTAAATAAAAACATTTTTAACTACTAATTACACTAATTAATATTAAATACATATTATCTAATTTAGTCCGGCGCCGAAAACTATTTCGTTGCTCTCCGATGTCCATCGGAACTTTCCCGGAACACTTCTGGTGTTCTCTTTTATTTTTCTCTTTCATGTCCGACCTAATATACAAGTCATCTCTCCTTAAGTGTGTTACCCTAGCGGTTCGAGATCTCGCCAGACATAATCGAGACACGCTCTCCAATTAATGACTAATCTGTGGACCTTGGATACCAAGGATTAATCCCTATGAGATAACGAATAACTTTGTCGTTCGAACCTTAGACGCCGAGTCTTAAACCTTTTGCCTGGCGATACTTAGTGTGTCCGAGACTCGATCTTAGATATCGTGATACCTAGCTTGATCTCGTTATCTACAACACTATTCTTTACTCGTCCGTGATATTATGTCCTCGTGACCTAGTCACATGCTTGCAATCTCATTGACATAATCTCACCAAGTGGGACCAGAGTATCTATCCTGCTATGCGGATTGGAAAATCCCGCTCTTGATCCCTCGCCTCAACATACTCCCTTCCGATACCCGAGAGGGACACCTTTATGGTCACACTATTAAGATATGACGGTTGATGCCATCAAAATATCTTTCAGGAATAGCAATTAGAGTTGATCTCACGGCCGAAGGCGTAACGACTATGTCCTACAAATGTTGGGTATGTCCATCACGTCATTCTTCCAATGATATGACTCCATTCTCAACTGACATAAATGTCACATGATCGGGAAACCTCGATCATCAATTGCACAATGAACTAGTTAAATAGAGGCTACTAGGGACCTGTTTGTTTATCTACCACACGTGTATTAATATTTCCGCTTAATACAGTTATAGCATGGTATAAAACGTATTATGAACAATCTAGATATGACAAATAAAATATATTTATTAATTGCCTCTAGGGCATATCTCCTTCAATTACATTGTATTCACATATTGAAAGTGGATGGAGCCTCATGTGTTATTTTGGTAATTAATGACAATCTGTTCATTGAGTTATATTTGAAGGGATTTTCCGTAGCTTGTGCTTGAATTCCATATGTTGGATTAATGGTTAGATGTCATGAAAATGAAGATATACATTCATTATTGTCATCAAGATCAGCAATGTGAAGAGTTGAATATGATATGATGAAGAAGAAGAAATGATGATGCAGTTCTTGTGTGGAACTCAAATAAGTCATGCTCTAGCTTATGTGTTAAGCCATGTAGAATCAAGACCTAGCTTGAGTTTTTGATTTCAAGAGAAGAATTTAACATATGGCTCTAAGTCGAGGTTCCCAAGATATTGTGATAGAGCATGACAAAAATTAAGTGATGGCCGAAGTGGTGTTCAAGGTGTGATCCGACAAATGTTCATATGAGAGTTGAGCCTTTGGCGATTGTGCCTTGAAGAAATGTAGATTGTGTGAGCATTCATTCTTACCTTCAAAACAAAATCATAATTAAGTTAGAATGTAACAGCCCAAAGTTCGGAAACCAAAAAAAAACCCGAGTAAAATTTTCGCTTTTGTGTTGCATTGCATCATGGCATCCTTGCATCAAAGTGTAACAATTGGAACCTTTAACTTGTCACTAGGGAATTGTGCTAGGGAATTGTGGGTGTTGCTAGGGAATTGTTGTGGTTTGGCACCACTTCAAACAAAGTGCTAATTTTTGCCTCAACAAATTTCAAAACCGTGGAAGCACTCAAACTTGCAAAACACAATTACTTGACCTCTCATATTGTCAAGGAAGTTCCAAAAGTTCCAAATATAAGCTTTGCAAACTATTTTGATTTGTAAAATAAAATAAAATGAGAGCAACTCAAAATTGCATGTGAGCAATTCCTATTTTGTTTTCCTACTAAACGATTTTCAAATAATCTGGAAAAATTAGGGGAGCTTCATATTAGTATGGAGAGGCTACCCAAATTTGGTCATATTTTTCTAACTTATATAAGTGCCTCAATTTAATTCAGGGAAATGCTGCTGTTTTTAGAAGGAACAAAAGAAAAAGGACCAAACTGTAAAAAGTAAACTCGAATAATCCGATTTTAAAAGAACCGGATAATCCGAGCTACTGCAGGGGGTTTTCGCGAAAATAGTCATGTCTTCTTCCTCGTTCTGTAGCGACCGCGCCAGCCGTGCTTGCGCCGGACCCGCTCGAGCCCGAGCTCGCCATGGGGCCCCGCGCCCTCCTGCTGCGTCAAGGGGAAGGGAAGGCCCCCCACCACGTGCTGTCTCCATTCCCCGCTCACCTGCCCCGCCCCCTCTCCATCTCTGCTCCCCACCGAGCCGCACACGAGCCGCCGAGGCCGCCGTGCTCGTCGCCGAGGCTGTGGTCCTCCCCGGGCGAATCGAGTGCCACCAGAGGCACCGCCGCGTCGCCAGCTCCTCATCCGCCAGAGGAATCGAGGCGGGAGGCCCCGGAACGACGCCGCCGTCTTCGGTCCTCCGCGCGGCCACCCGAGCGCCGCCGCGCACGGTTCCGTCGCCGTTGATTCCTCCCTGACGCCGCCGTCCTCCTCTACGCGCAGAGGGTGAGCACGACGACGCCTGCACCCCATCTCCCTCCCCGTCTTGCTCGTCGAGCAGCCGTGCGCCGCGGGAGTTCGCCGCAGTGCTCGTTCCAGTGGTGTTGCCCGTCGGATATTCCGAGTGGGGTAACCACCGGATAATCCGGTTATTTCCAGTACCGATTAGTTTTAGGTCCTTAGCCAGTTATCACAACCCTGCCTCGATCGGATATTCCGATTCAAATAAATTCGGAAATTCCGATTTAACACAGTACCAAGAATATTCCTGTCCAACTTATTCCTTCTTCCTAGTTGGTTTTAAATCGTTGTTTGTGTTGGATTTAAATTATGATAAGGACATAATTAAAAGGGGAAGTTAAATAATTAAAAGCACATATTTAAAATAGTAAGTTATAAATGTGCTAACTTTTTATCGGTGCAACAGAATAATGTGTTTGATATACCCAAATGTCCGAAAAATGGTGAACTATCTGAAATTATCATCATGCATACTTGATCACAATTGCAATACCGTACTTCTACTAGTATTAGAATCACTAAGATAAATATGGGTTTGTGCCAATTATTGCCAAATAATTTGGGACAACTCATTTAAATTGTTGATCATGTCTAGGATCTCTTCGTTGCATCAAAATGTCATGTCATCATGTTTGTGCATTGCACAACTGCCATGTGTTGATTGTTGTTTTTGCTTTCCGGTGTTGTTTGCTCTCCGGTAGATCACGAGTTCGGAGTTGAGCATCATTACTCCGACGAGCAGTTTGACTACTCCGCTCAACAAGGCAAGCGTAATCCCCCCCTCTGAGCATATCTTATCCTATGTTCCGCAAATATTTTCTCCACTATAATATTGCATGCGGTTCCAAATGTCAATTTGCTTGGATTAGAGTATCCTATAGTTGCATTAAGTTCCGATGCCAATTACCTGCTTCCCTCCTATTATCCATAGGTTTGTATTGTTGGCCTGAAATACTTAACTATGCAATGTTGATGCTTAGCCATGCTTAGTTAAATGCTTAGCCGTCCGATGGATACTTCATGTTGGAAACAGGTTGTTGAAGTGTTCAGATGATGGTGGAAAATTGTGGAGACAGGTAATAAAATGCTTAAAGGTGGGGATGAGAGGCCACGGTGGTTGTGGTGCTTTGTCTCGTTCCCGTCGCCTAGGTGCGAGTTCTTTACCTCTTGAACCAAGAATGAGCGCGCTTCCTTTCGGTGGGCTATATGGAACCCCCGTCGACCAACTAACTTGAGCGGGACTAGCCAGGGTCCTCTAGTTTGGTTTTCCATTTGCGTGTGCGTGAAGATGGTGACCAAGACTGGGATGAGGATGGCAGTGTTAGGAAAATGAGTGGCCACAGAGCACAGTGTCGACGATCCGCTGCTTCGTCCTCACTGATGATCCTGGGTTAGTCCTTAACAAGGTAAAGGTTGTAACCGTTCCCACTCAGCCGGCTTTCCCCGGAAGAGAGCTAAGCGTAGGCAATGAGCCGGGCGGTACCGAAGGTAAACACAGTGCACCCCTGCAGGGTTAAATCTTTTCGAAAAGCCGTGTCCACGGTTATGGACGAACTTGGGAAGTGAAGGTAGGATCATAGAATAACTTTAACGGAATGAGTAAAAACTGGGTACTAGAGGTACCACCCAAGATTGAAAGGTGAGCTTCCTCGAGGGTGATTCGGGGAGGTGCCTTTGATGAACAGGTACAATGGTTGATGATGAGTAAGGTGATGAAAGAAAGAGTTACTTCTTACCCCTTTTGAAAATATTTTGATTAGTCGATGCCTTGGAGTTATGTTTTCATAAATAAAATCAGCTTTATGCAAAACAGCCATAAAACCTTGAAAGCCAATCATCGAGCATATATTAGCTCTTAATCTTGCGAGTTCGTCGAACTCAACGTCGTTTGCTTATTTTCAGGAGAGGACTTCACCGACCTCGAAGGTGGGTTCTTTGTGGACGTCGACGAGTAGTCTGGGGTTCCCAGGTGGCAGCTTGGGACATCCCGGAACAGCTGGCGCTGGATGTTTATTTGCAGGCCTCTTAGGCCATAATTTGGTTCTTGTTGTTTAGAACAACACACTTCGCTTCCGCGTGATGTACTGTTGGGTCTGTGACCTCTGGTTGTCATTTGCTATCTTTCTCTATTATAAGAGTTGAACTATAATGATTTTGTGTCGTAGAGTCTGTGATGTGCCAGTTGTTCCACAAGTCTTGATCTCTCTATTATGCTTTGATATTGTGTCCGGTGCTATCGGATAACCGGGGACACAGTATCACTGTATAACAGTCGGGTCGGGGCGCCACATAGAAGAAAAGATACGAGGTTGATCAAGACCAAGTACAAATATTGGATTCAAGTTGATCAACTCACGAAGCATATATGGTGCACCAAGTGGGACCAAGTGATCTTTTCGTGCGGTAAGCAATTTTCAATTTTGCTTTGTGAACTAACCCATGATATATGTGTTTTGTGTTTCTATATGTGGTTAGGTATCTTTCCATGGGCTTGCATCAAAAGGAAGATTCATGGTAGCCCGTGAGAGGCTGACAACAAGTGTTGATTGTCATCAAGGTTGAGAAGTGCAAGTTAAAGATGAGCATCCCGAAGTTCACATGATTGAATCTTGCTGTCCATTTTTATGTAATGGACATGTCAAGATATTTCTAAATGGGCCTTTCCTATAGTGGAGTATGGGGGAGCAATTTGCAAGTTTTCACCAGGCAAATGAAATCAAGAAAGATGTTCCATCTTGAAGCGGGCATGATCGTCATCATCTAACTCAAGTGGAATGCGCAAGGCAAATGTATATCTTTTATAGGTTTTCTATTTTACCGGTCTCAAGGTGGTTGTTGGGAGACCGGGTTATAGGTTTGATAGCAATACTATCAATTGGGGTTCTCGGGTGAGTAGCTTGTTCGCATCGTTTGTAAAGAGTTCAAACATTTACATATTTGACAACATCTTTATTGCTTGATATTCGGCTTTTCACTAGTTTAAGTTTGATAACTTGTTGTCATCTTCATGACAAGCTCAAGTTATCAAAAACGGGTTTCACATGAAAACTTATTGCGTTTTTGGTGTTGGAGGTGTTACCGGTTCTTCATCATAGAGAGGTCAAACCTCTCCCCTTTTGTTTTATACTCCCTTTATTAAATTTGGTTTTTATATGTGTGGCGAGCTAGACCTTGTTGTTAGCTTCAAAACAAGCTCAAATCCATCAAAAACCGAGTCTGGATCTGAAGGATATCGTGTGTTTGGTAAAACCCCCTTTGTTGTTTTCTAGGCACCGGATCATCCGCCGGGAAATTCACCAAACGGTCTTGTCGGTAATGCCCCGCCGGATAGGTGCCGGATATACGGCAACCATCTAGCGGCTCTCGGGTTTGGTTGGTAAAATCTGTTTTTTAGTTTTCGGTTTCGATTCTTTCTATCTGCACGTTTTTCTAGTATGTAGGCCGCATATGACCTCAGATGAAAATGTCGTAAAAGACAAAGTTGTTAGCCTTTAAAATGCGCACACTTTTGTTTATATAGTTTTTTAGTTTTAAAATGTTTAGAGGCAGGTTTTCTTTGTTAAACAGGGGTTGCCCGCAGATGCCACATTATCCGGCGTTTCTCGTGCCGGATGATCTGCCGGAGTAATTTCTGCCCGAAAGGGCTAGTTTTTAAAGGGCCATAAAAGGGGATTCTTCCCCAACGGTTTTCGTAGCTTATTCACCTCCTCTCACCTCCAATGTTGCCATTGAAAAAAACTTGCTTTCCTCTCCATCCCTCCTATGATTCTTGCATCTTTTTGAGGGAGAAGAGAGCGGAGATATAGATCTACAACTCCACCAATCAAATCCTCATGTAAGTGAGGAGAACCCCTTTGGATTTAGATCTTGGAGTCATTGGTTGAACTCCTCCTTTGTTCTTCCTCTCATATTACTTCTTAGCATTTGTTGCTTCAGTGGAATTTGAGAGAGAAGAACTTGAGCACCTCGTGGTCTTGCTTTGAATTTGTTGCATAGTTTTGACCTCTCTGGTTCGATTAGTTCAAGTGATAGCCCGAGTTATTTTTACTTTTGGAGGATGACCTCCTAAAGGCTTTGGTGGTTGTGACCGCGGTGACCTCTTCGTGGAAGATTGTGAAGAGGCCTAGGTCTTCTCATTCGTGGGGATTGTGAAATGGTTCTGGAGCTTGCCATCTCCGGACTGGAAAAAAATCTAACCATAAGGAAAAGGTCCCTTACTTCATGTGGGGCCGGGGGGGGGGGGGGGGGGTTGGAGAAGAAGGTGAACCTTCATTCTGTACGGGTGTCCTTCATGTATCCTGAACCTCTCCAACTGTGACTACCTTTCTTCGTGGAAGGGAACATCGGGATACATCATTGTATCGGCGTCTCGGTTATTTCTGTACCCGAGTTTACTTCCTTGTGATAGCCTTCGTGCTTGGAGTGTTATATATATCTTGTTTATCACTTGTGATATATCTCTTGTGGTCATCTTGTTTAGCTTAAGTTGTTGGTGCACTTAGTTGAGCCTAACATATAAAGGATTTGTGATTGAAAACTAAACATAGTTTATTTCCGCATTCTTACAAGTCAAATCCGTAACTGATTTTAAAAACGCGTATTCACCCCTGTAGGCGACATCTCGATCTTTCACATATTTTTTTCTTTGACATGCTCATGTGCAATATGTTTGTCATCATCTAGTGTATACATGTCCCTTGTCAATTTATGAAATAAAATGTATTGCACGGAATTAAACATGTAAATACTTCCAAAGTGTATGGATGGAGCTGTATAAATGGCATTGTTGCATTTTGTTTTGCGAAATACTTTTACTTAGATGCATTTACACTATTTTTGAGATATATTGTAAGTGAAAATCATAGTCAAAGGCGTGCGTTGTTGACCAGAAATGCCATCCATACCTTAGGCTCTATTTGGAATCTCCATCTTTTTCAAACAAAAAAAAATACATTGATGGCATACTATTTCTATACCTATATAAGCAATAATTCAGATTTTCTCCTTTCTCGGTTTTTGGAAAAGGAGGGGTGGACCACTTTTTTAAATAGTTTTCAAAACTGCATTGCATATAGAGCCAAACACGTCGTCGTATGTTAAATTGCACTAGAAATTTATTAATCATAGCATTCCAAAACAAAATACTTTGCTACTGAACACGCCCTTAAACATTTATAGAATGAGTACTACATAGTTTATTGGGTGTAGTGGAAAAATATCATAGTGATTAATGATTACTATACAATTTACCATTTTGAGCCTTCTCTTTGCCATTCTTGCCAGGCCTATGGGCCAGCCCTAGAAGCAACGAGTGTAAGCGAGGGTGCAGCACGGCAAGGCGGAGTGGGAGGCGAGCTCGCACCGACCCTGGGTGCAACAAACTCCACGTAGCCATTGGCGACCAGCCACTCGAACACCGACCCTGGGTGCTGCCCAGTGAGGGCGCAGCGGCAGAGGCGAGGTCGTCCCGAGGCCGCCCAAGGCGTCGAGCGCATCCCCACCCCCCCCCCCCCCGACGCCATCACCGTCGGTGCGCGAGCAGCACGCACCGGCGCCTCCTTCTTGCTCAGGGGCTTGTGCTTTGAGAGGCAGGAGGGAATGTGATCTTCTAGAAGCTTCGAGAGGAGGGAATGTGCTCGGTTGGTTAGGAGGCCGGGCTGGGCAGGAATTTGAGCGAGAAATAAGGTGGAGGCCCGGTCAGCCAGCCTGGAAGCATACTAGTCGTCTGGGCCCATGTCCATGAGGTTGGAGGCCTGTAAAGTTTCCAGCATGCGTAGCAGGCTGCAGTCAATTTGGCAACGGGCCCCATTCCCCGATAACGGTGGGTAATTCACCTATTAGGGGATGATTTTGGTTACATATTACTCCCCCTAGGGCTCTTATCGGTGTAAAAATACTCCCAGCAGTTAATACGGGGTCGGGTATGGAACACCACTATCCATACCAGACATACCCGGTACCCGCTAGAGCAAATGACATGTAGGGCCATAATACTAGAGAGAGTGAGAGACATGTACATATTCACCAGAACTTAATGTGTGTTGAACATTTGAACCTATTCTATTTGTGGCTGTGTGCCAATTTGAACCAATATTATGTGTGGTTGTGTGCCCATTTGAACCTAAATCATCTTATTTGTTGTGTGTGATCATTTGGTTGTATATTATTTGTGGCTGTGTGCCCTTTTTGCTCTATTTTTATTGCAGTCATTTATTTACTTGAGTTGATGGGAGTTGCTAGGAGGTGCTGTCTAAATTTTGGTAGATAATGTTGTTGGCTACACCTCATGTTCTTGGTTATGGTTATCCACTGGTTATCCGATGACCCGATAGGGATGGGATAGGAGAATAGTGTTTCCCGTGGCAGTTGATAGGTACGGGGATGAAGAAAATTTTATTATACGAGGATGGTTATCCATTATGCTTAGGCAATATGGTTAGGGACCCGTTGCATTGAGGCTGACGACTGTTGAACTCGTTGTGGATTGCTCTCTGCGGCCCACGCAATGTCCATCTTTCTGTTGGTCAGAGTACTTGAGTTGGAAATATCCCCTCTGCCTTTCAATCGCTCAAGAGGCATATCCCGGAATAAAATAGTTGGCAAGGGACAATTGCATTTTGTGCCGCCGTGAAGTCCACAGAGCACCTCAGGCTAGGCAGCAAGGATCCTTTGTGCATGGACTGCAGCATCGTTTTTGTGCTAATATTAAGAAACAGAACTACTACTATATATGCTTAGTCATGTTACCGACAATTCTATGACCTTAACTGGATACAAGTATATTAAAAAAAACTACAATTTTGTGAAGGGGGATATAATTCGTTAAGTCCCACAACGCTACACCTAATTTGATGAACTAACAAGATATTAAAACTTTAATCAATCATTTTACTATACCATGACTCTAACTTTTGCAACGTTGTTCTACTTACTCCCACCCAAACTGGCAAGGTCACAAACCTTGTGACTCGGAGATGGTGGAAATACTACAATATCAGACATTGTTGGTGTACAAACATGTCACAAAACGTGTTTTCTCGAAATGAATTTTATCAGTGTTAGTACGCGATAGTTTTGGTCGGATAGATTTTAGTTTGAAAGTTACATTTAACACATCGTCAAAAACGATTGTGTTTCAAAAGAGCGTAGATCGTGCACTAGACCATCAACCATTGTTATTGTGGGCATGTATCTCTTCAAGGAATCAAGATTCAACTACGAACACACCATTGCAAGCGGAGAGAAAATTCTTTTCTGGCATGACAACCGGAGTAGAGGAGGGCCTCTTAAGCAACTAGCCCAAGTTATATAAGACCTCTCAAAGGAAGCAAATATGTTGATGAAAGAGTTGGATTAGAGCAGTCGCTAGGCTCGACACAATTGAGCAGCTCGGTCGATGCCACCACCTTTGGAGCTGCATTTCAAATGTCCAATTGTAGCCACGACAAGATGAATCTATTTATTGAAAGTGAACGGCCAACAGAGTTTACTCCACGAGATCTACGTTGCACAATTGTATCATGCCTGAAATTGGATGTTGCAAAGATGTGGAGCGCCCGCAGGCACCCGAACTGTGATCCACATGTGCTTGCGCTTATTTTTTTATTTTTTTGGAACCGTGTGTAAGAAAGGGAGATTAGTATGCCAGCAATCATTCATGACACCACCCTAAAAGCGTCTGAGTGGTGGAACCCACATGTAATACAGCATACGACTTAATACAGCATCTGAGGGTTCCTGAAAAACATCAACTCACGTATTAGTTCAAAGTTCAAACACATATTGTACTACAGCACCCGACTTAACAGAAGATCCAAAGACACTGGCTGGCCATTCTAAAACCAGACAGAACACCGAATTCTCAGCCTCTCCGAGAGGCCAAACAGAAATGGCGGCTTCCTGCACGCTCGCGGTCCCTGCTCCCTTCGCCGCCGCCTCCAGTTCAGCTCGCCGCTCCAGGTACCAGCACCGCAATCAGCTCCTACCTCCACTGGTCCGCATTCGACTCGTGCGCGCGCGCAAGGACTGACGCTCTTGGTGTTGTTTTTTGGTTTTGGCCGGGTGGGCGCAGGCGATTTGGGGTGGTGGCCATGGCCAGCGTGGGGCAGAAGGTCTACGCGCCGGGCGTGGCAGTCTCCGAGGGCAACGGCGGGCTGCCCAAGATCAGCCTCAAATCCCTGCAGGGGAGGTAATTCTGGGTTTTGTTGATTTGGGGATTTTTCAGGTGTATGACTTGTGTGCGATTTTCTGATGTTGGTAAACGAGGAGATAATGCAGCATCAGTAACATCATACTTTATTGGGAAAGTATCTGCCGTATAATTGCTTTAGTGTACTGTACCCGTGGTGAAGACTAAAAATCAAGAGATAAAAAACAAATGCTTTGAAATGGTGAACTGATTGATGGCTTTGGTATTTCACTGTGGAAGTCATGGCAGTAGTGCCGCAAGGTTTTGTTGGTTCATTATTTGGAATTAGGCAGCACAAAAAATGAAAGGGTAGCACATTTAGAGTATTAGACTACGTAATCATAGTTCCACCGTGCCAGCATGGTAATGAAAACTTTGAAATATAGTTCAGCTGTGTGCAGAAATTTCTGTATTAAAGAGCTGAGTAGTAGCTTATCATGACTTCTGTAAATTTAAATTCAGGTTATTCCTAAAGTTCTTCTACTACTGCAACAGAATGTACTATCTAGACTTCTATTTTACCTTTGCAACAGCTAATTGTGTACTCATTCTATGCATGAAGTGAGGCTGAGATTTACCTATTTGGAGCATGTGTCACGTCTTGGAAGGTGCCCAGTGGAAAGGACCTACTCTTTGTAAGACCAGATGCTGTGTTCAACGGTCAAAAACCCATCAGGTCGGCATCAAGATTTATTGGATAGAACATCAGGAGTTTAACTGATAGCTAACCATCTGTTTATCTGAAAGCAGCGGTGGAATTCCACATTGTTTCCCTCAGTTTGGCCCTGGCGCTATACAGCAGGTTTGTAAAGCCATTTTTCTATTGCACCCTATGCAGATAGGTATACTAATATGTGTGACCATTACACCATATAAGCTTTCACAGACTTCGTCCCATTGAGTGAATATTGGCAAATCTGTTATTGATGTCACACAGATATGAACTATGTCTAGTACTAAATCACGTAGTTGTCACATCCCAGTTTAGCCAAAGCATTACCTGCACTCCTGCAAGTATCATATATTCCTGAACCTGTATATGGAATGAGACATCACTGGCTGATGTTATTTAGCTGCGTTGTGAGAAACTTATTTCCGTAATGTCATGCTAAACCCCAAATGCAAAAGAATGAAATATTTTTGCAGCATATTATTCTGTAGTAATCAAGGCAATTTCACTATCTTGCAGCACGGATTTGCAAGGAACGTGAATTGGTCTATCACTGATTCAGAAGTCACCGAAGGAGATCCAGCTGTAACCTTGGAACTAAAAGACGACTCGTACAGCCGGTCAATGTGGGATTTTAGTTTCCAAGCTTTATACAAGGTAAAACCCTGCTAGTACCTATGCGCCTTGGTGCACTCTATCTGTGCAATCATAAGCTTATCAATGGTACTCAGAAATTACAATTGACATTCCAATCTTACCCTTCTGCAGCATATGAATTTTTGCTTGTCTAATCCTTTGTAGGTTGCACTGCACTCTACAAGCCTATCAACAACCCTGACAATAATAAATACTGACGATAAACCTTTCTCGTTCAACTCAGCACTCCATACTTATTTCAGTGTAAGTTGGTTTGTGAATGAAGCCAGCCTAATTTCTGCTTGCTACATTCTATATTTCACATGAATCACATGATTTTTTTTGTTTTGTGCAGGCTTCAATTTCTGGTGTTTCAGTGAAAGGTCTTAAAGGTAGTAAGACTCTCAATAAGGATCCTGACCCTATAAATCCTCTAGAGGGCAAAGAAGAAAGGTCAGTTTGAGGTGGTCAGCTAGTTTAGTCTTCGTTACAAACTTACAATTATATGTCTACAATACAAGTTTAAAACATTTAAACTCCCAAGGTCTCACATTCTTCCAAGAACTTCCGGGAAAGATCGCCTCATTTGTGTAAAATAACAGTGGTAGCATGAAACACACATATTTTTCTCTCTCTATGCTGTGCACTACATGGTGCTGCTGCATTTCTTTTTTTTCTTTTACTAATTTATTGAATGGATTTAGTTGTTGATCTCGGAAACAAATATGTAGTAATTGAAGCAACATATGTGTCAGCTGCTGAGCACGAAGTAAATATCTATACATGCTCCTGAGCCACTTCATGTGATACAGGGATGAGGTGACCTTTCCAGGATTTGTCGACTGTGTTTACCTTGGCGCACCGGGCGAGCTTACCCTGGACAATGGATTGGGTGACAAAATTGTCATCACAAATACAAAGTATGTTTACTTGATCTGTAAGGCAATGCATTCTTCTTCAACATTGCAAAGATCACGTGATTAATTGTGTTAATTTCTGAAATGCAGTTGGTCAGATGCAGTGTTGTGGAACCCTCACTTGCAAATGGAAGCATGTTACAAAGATTTTGTCTGTGTCGAAAATGCAAAGGTATGGTGACGAATAAAAATTGATAAGTGCACATACATATATATTACTCCCTCCGATCCATAAAAAGTGTCACTCATTTTGTACTAAGTTAGTACAAACTTTACACTAAGTGGGCGACACTTTTTATGAATCGGAGGGAATAGTAGCATTTACGTACTCTCCACATCCTAAATGGAGGTGATTGCATGATTTTTACTGATGGATTGACGGTTTCATTGTGTAGATTGATACAGTAGAGCTGGGTCCAAAACAATCTTGGGTGGCAGAGCAGAAAATTGAACTAATCTGAAGCTAATCATCTCAAAACAACACAATGTGGCGAAAGGGCCCTTTTTTACTTTCTGGCAATGTGAACATATGCCACTTCCAAATCCCAATGTACTTAGTTCAATATGCCATCACATCGGATGTACATCTGAACTAGTTTATGTTTATAAGTAAACTAATAAATTCAGTTCGCTTTTCTTTCTCCTGTTTAGTCAGATATCTTGTATGTTCTGCTCATAGCATGTCTTGCAAGATGTCCAATTGGTACTACGAAGGATAAATGTTGCGAACGTATTGTTGTGGCGGAGAAACAGGGTCTGCTCAAATATGAGTCAAGATATGCTCAAGGATTCCACTGATCCTAACAGTAGTGTGCTTCCATTGCTGAACTGTGGTCATTCGTGGTTTATTGGTTCAGAGATATGTTCAGAGGATTATTGGTTCAACACTATGCAGAATGATTTTTAACACCTGCTTACTACTCCCTCAGTCATTTTTATGTTGAAAGATATGTTATTACAACCAATGTACTCTTATAGTTTATTGGTTGTAGTAACATCTTATATTATGAGACAGAGGGAGTAGTTATTACTCATTCAAGGATTAACGACTTGGCATAAAAATGACTGTCAAATGGTCTGAAATTGAGCTATCAATATCTTTGTGAATATGGAGTAATTTAGCCAGATATGTCTCGAAAAGCAATTCCATATGAATATATGATTCTGCTTCGTTTTACAGATATATTGCAACAGAAGTCAGCAGCGCCTGTTTTTACTTGATTTCTATGAGTTTGCTCTGCTAGTATGCTAGATAGAAACTGAACCATCATATTCATATGACACACAACCAAGAGATCAAATTATTTTAAAATTTGGATATCACTAAGCATATATTATTTGGTTGACAAAAAAACGAAACATTGCATCCCAGCTCTAATCTAGCTTAGCTTAGGAGCACTTGGCAGAGGAAAAAGAGAAGACAAACTAATTTACAAAGGGAAAGCCTGACAAGGTTACAGTTTCAATCCCAGGTTGGAATCAACCACGCCAAAACCGGCCAAAGGGTGCTAGTTCAATTTTGTTCTTTGTGTGCAACCCAAGTAGCAGCTCTAGTCAAAAGTTTGTATGCGACGGGTTTGATGGGTCGATACAAACCCTTTTTTAACACCCTTAGTTACAGTTCAGGGCGTTGAGTCACTCAATCCATAGACTCGTTTTGCGGAGTCAAGTGTATTGGCAAGAAGCATTGCGATGGTGACTGGTCCCACTCCGCCTGGAACTGGAGTTATAGCAGAGGCCACAGTAACTGCTTCTTCAAAGCATACATCTCCAGTCAATCGATAGCCATAATCACTGGCTGGATCCTGAAAAAAAGGCAAGAACTGGTTATGCCAAGTAGGATAAAATATGTATTACATTGCTAGTTATTTAACTTCGCTAATTATAAGGGAAAAAAGAAAGGATTATGCACTAAAAATTAAGACTCCATTTTGCTACCTGGTGGTGAATTAGCTGATCAAATTTCAAAACCTTCAGTGAAACTCAGGCTCTATATTGGTAGATGTGCTAGGATGATGATTTAATAGTTTAAATTGCGTAACCATCTGAACATTTTATCAGTGAATGGGATATGCGGTTTCAAATTTACCATGTACACTAAGGAAAATTTCAAAAAATAGACGAACAGGAAAATCAATATCAACAAACAAGTTTGCAACTATAATCAGAACAAACAATAGCATGCAAACAATAGTAGTGATATTGCACTACAGCAACCTTCACATCATCAATCGGACACTATCAATTAACCGTCGTGAACAAACAATAGCAGTGATACTGCACACATTATGAATCAAGCTTCTCAAGCAAAATCAATAAACATCTGTCATTACCTCGACTGGATTTGTCCCAACATCAATCACAACTGCACCTTGCTTTAACCAGCTTCCTCTAACAAGGTTGGCCACTCCAGCAGCTGAGATAACAATGTCAGATTCACGAGTAATCTCCTCTGGGTTTGCTGTGGAGGCATGGATAACACTTACAGTGGCATGATGTCTCTGGGGAAAAGTAAATGAAGTTAAGTACAGTCATCATAAAGTAGTGCAGTTAAAACTTCAGGATAATTGTTGATGAGTACATTTTACAACTTTACCTGTAAGAGTAAGGAAGTGGGTAATCCAACAACTTTGCTTCTCCCAATAATAGTGACATGCTTTCCCATGAGATCAATCCCAGATTGGAGCAATAACTCAAGGCAAGCTTTTGCAGCACAGGAAACAAACAAAGGTTTCTGGCTTCTGAGGGCGAGATTACCAACGTTTAAGGGGTGGAAACCATCAACATCCTTGTCTAGGCTAATGGCATTCAGAATTTTTTCCTCGTCCATATGCTGATTTACACAAAATCATAGCATAAAATGGAAGACTTGATGGTGTAATATGCCAGCAAAGCTCAGATATAGAGTAAGCCAAATTTATAAACTGAAAATGAAAATAAAATACAACTGAATTTTTCTGTTTATTACCATGTGAACTAAAGTACTTTGCATTACTCCGTCGTCATAAAAATTATCTAGTCTGTGTAAATGAAGTTTTCATGATATAAATCTATGAACTAGACCAGACATCATGCTTTTATTAAGGGTGAAAAAACCATAAAAGTAAATGCATTACTTGTGGTAGTGGTAGCTGAACAAGGACGCCATGAACTGACGGATCTTCATTGAATCTCGACACCGAATCGACCACCTCATCTTCTGTGCAATTCGCAGGTAACTCCGCCAACAAAGATTTTATTCCAACTTCCTCACAGCCCTTTACTTTGAATCTCACGTAGGATTCAGAGTCCCTTCTATCGCCTACCAATACGACAGCAAGGCCAGGAACATGTCCGACTGCATTTTTCATTTGACGAACTTCTTCGGAAATCTGTAACCTTATGTCCTCTGCAATGGACTTGCCATCAATAATGGTCGCCCTGGACTCACAATCAACTATAAAAACAACAAAGAACCTCAGAATAATTAATCATTAGCACAAAATGCTCAACAACAATGAGGTACGTAGCTTCTATGGCAAACCTTGAAATTTAACTATACCATTTTATCAACCAGACATAGTAATACTCAGGTGATACTGCAGCATGCCAAACAACACTACTTTAGATAGCAAGGCTTAAGCTTGGTCGTGTAAATGTATGGATCTTTTTCTAACTGGTGCTTGGAAGTTACCAACAAAACCAAAACATCTAATACTAAAAATTATAGGCGAGTTAGCAAACTTTGAACCCGCATTTTGATCCCACAATGCTTCAACAGCCACTTTCAGAGGACATAGCTGAAAACTTCCTCTCAGAAGTAAGAACTCAAAACTTTCAGAGGATCTGGACATGGGTTCTGCACCAGCAGACGAACTGACAGCAAACGATCTAAACATATCAAAGACCATGAAATGTGTTCGCAGAGTTCATATATCTAATCCTGATAACATTCAAGGCTTTGTGTACAGCATGTGCTCCCAAAATCACTGATCCAAGAAGCGCAGGCCAAGGATAACGACGCCTTTAACCAGAGATTAGCAGGCCCCTAAGCTCCGCTCACCTGAAGAAGCTCGCGGGGGAGGTGGCCTCGCCGCGGCGCGTAGGGGCGGGTTCCAGGTGTCGCTGATGTCCGGTCCAAGAAGTTGGCTGCTACTGCTCCTCCGCCGCCGCGTCCTCGCCTTATTCTCCTCAGCTGCCGCTGTAGATTCGTGGAGACCGCGGGCAGCACGAGAGAGCAAGGAGGTAACAGGCGGGGTGGAGCGTCGTCTAGTGGCGGCGAGCAGGGCCACGGCGGCGCCGCCCATCTCCGTCGAAGTGCTTTGTCCTGAAGCGGTCGGCCTAGAGCGGCGACCGAAGAGATATTGATGGACCTTTGGGCCTTTCTGGGCGACGCGGGCTTGACAAAGCGGTACTTGTTGGCGTGTTTGGGTATCTGGGCTGAAAATAGGCCGCAATGATTTGCTAAAGCACCTCTCTCTCATGGAGGAATGACCTAATGCCCATTTCCTCAACATTGAGGAACTCGACGCTAAGCTCATGCAAAGGTGGAGATGGCGTGATCTCGAGCGTGTCCATCCGCGAAAATATGACGCTGTATTTTTGTCACTAACCGTTGATTCTCTCGCCAATCGCCATATTTACACCTTCAACTTACGCAAAAACCTGTGCTATCATTTGCCCCTTCTGGGCTCTCTGTTTTGAGAAGTCTTTTCACTGACGAGCAGCTAAGCGATCCCAAAAAATTTGTCGTATGTGGTTGCCGGCGTCAATCCTTCTTTCTCCACTTTTACGAGGATTCCTCTGCCTCCTCCCCTTCTTACATGGATGTAAGCAACACCAAGCCTTACCTCTAGGGCAGACGAACTAGCTTAAATCTGTGAGCATGTGATAGAACCGAATAAATCTGAAACTTGAATGGTAGGTTTTGCAAATATCGCGTCATAATGTTGTTGCGTATGTGGTAAATCAGATGTTTGTTGGGTACTATTCAATAGAGATGACGTTTATGGTAGTATGGTAGACAGGTAGAGTATGTGTTAGTATGACATGTTATTTCCAAAAGTGCACTGATGCACTCCCATATTGTTTTGGGTGTTCAGCAACAACATAATTAGGTGACTAACATTTTTATCTAATACAAACATATACATAGTCCATACTGTCAGTTTGGTTTAGACACCGACATGTTAATCCAATGCCAACAAAGTAAATCTACACTATATCAAGCGAAGATTGTAGCGGAAACAACTCAAGGATAACTGAAGAACAAGATCAACATCGGCACTCATGCATCATCCTCGATCATAACGAGCGCAGACACATCTACTGATTAAGAAGTCCATACAACGACTGGGTGAACCTTCTCAACCAATAGATTTCTTCAGCGCTAGCTCCGCTCATCTACACCGACGTCTATTGAGCTGGTTCAAGGCCTTGAAGACCCCCCCCCCCCCCCCCCCCCCCACACACACACACACCCCGCCACTGGAGGGCAAGTAATAATGGCATTTTCATCAACATCGGACGTCATAGAGTACCTTCAGAAGAAAACATTAAATACAACAACTACATGAAGATCTCAAGGCGCACATGCTTGCTTGATGCAAAATCAATTCGTGCCACTTGAGATATAAATGTTGTGTGGCGATGAGCTGAAGATCAAGACACCGACACCATATTGACTCAAGGAGTGACTTTGATGCACATGAAAAATCTGTCACAGGACAATGCTGCATGAAGTCAGTACAAATGAAGAACAAACAATGCAGTCACTGGACGAATACGTCGACTCTCATATGGCGTACTTGAAATCAAAGATACTCTCTCCGTTCTAAATTAGATGACTTCCATTTGTTCCAATATGGATGTATCTATACTTAAAACATGTCTAGATACATCCACCTATGGACAAATGGAAATCATCTAATTTGAAACGGAGGAGTACATATTTACTCGTGCAGCTCAGAGTTGATCCAGTGCACATAGATTCAAAACAATATAATTGAGTAAAATAGGAAAAACTCTAGGATGTTGAAAGGTCTTATAAAAGATAAATGGAACGTGTGCTTAGCTCATTTGTGATTTGCGCATAGCTCATTCTCAACGAAAAACTCAACCGATGCTCCCTTCCCGCCATCTCCGTGCCGCCGCGCGGCAGAGAAGCCACCGTCCCCCAGCCGCCGGAGAGGTCTGTTCCGGAAAGATCGATGCGGATGTGATCCGGCGCAACAAGGCCATCACCGGCCACATGCGGGCCGGCCGCGTCGGTGAGGCCGAGCGCCTATTCGACGCCATGCCCCGCCGCTCCACCTCCACCTACAACGCCATGCTCGCCGGCTACGCCTCCAACGGACGCCTCCCTGTCGCTCTTTCCCTCTTCCGCTCCATCCCACGACCGGACACCTTCTCCTACAACACTCTGCTCCATGTCCTGGCGGTCTCGTCGTCCCTACCGACGCCCGTAGCCTGTTCGACGAAATGCCGGTGAAGGACTCGGTGTCATACAACGTCATGATCTCGTCGCACGCAAACCATGGACTCGTCTCTCTTGCAAGAAAATACTTTGATCTTGCCCCGGAGAAGGATGCTGTCTCATGGAACGGCATGCTTGCTGCTTATGTCCGGAATGGACGGATTCAAGAAGCAAGGGACTTGTTTAATTCAAGGACAGAGTGGGATGCCATTTCCTGGAACGCCTTGATGGCCGGGCATGTGCAGTTGGGTCGGATGGCAGAAGCACAGCAGCTTTTCGATAGGATGCCACAAAGAGATGTTGTTTCTTGGAATACTATGGTGTCAGGGTATGCTAGGGGAGGGGATATGGTGGAAGCAAGAAGGCTGTTCGACATGGCACTTGTACGAGATGTATTCACATGGACGGCTGTAGTGTCTGGATATGCACAAAATGGAATGCTGGAAGATGCCCGGATGGTGTTTGATGCCATGCCCGAGAGAAATGCGGTATCGTGGAATGCTATGGTGGCAGCATATGTCCAGCGGAGGATGATGGAGAAAGCAAAGGAGCTGTTTAACATGATGCCCTGCAGGAATGTGGCATCATGGAACACAATGTTGACAGGGTATGCTCAGGCAGGGATGTTGGATGATGCACGTGCAGTTTTCGACATGATGCCACAGAAAGATGCAGTCTCATGGGCTGCAATGTTGGCTGCATACGCACAAGGTGGTTTCAGCGAGGAAACTCTACAGCTCTTCATGAAAATGGGGCGATGTGGTGAGTGGGTCAACAGGTCAGCATTCGCTTGTTTGTTGAGCACGTGTGCTGACATTGCTGCACTTGAGTGTGGAATGCAGCTGCATGGGAGGTTGATTAAAGCTGGGTACGGGTTGGGTAGGTTTGTTGGCAATGCACTTTTAGCTATGTACTTCAAATGCGGGAACATGGAGGATGCTCGCAGTGCATTTGAGGAGATGGAGGAGAGGGATGCAGTTTCATGGAATACTGTGATTGCGGGTTATGCACGTCACGGTTTTGGCAAGGAGGCACTTGAGGTGTTTGATATGATGACAAGGACATCCACCAAGCCAGATGATATTACGCTAGTAAGAATGTGCTACCTTGAAGTTTGTTTTTCAAGCATACTTAATGGAAAAGTTGCTTTATGTGCAGTATGTGCCGCTAATGAACCAATTCATTGATAATGATACTTTACCATCATGTTCACTTGGTTTTAGTAAATATTGACAGGAAAAGTTCATCAGTGAGTTGGCCTAGTTTAGTAACACTGTAATACTAGTAATGAACAAATAAACTTGCTAGATTGTACTATGGTAACTCTGCTTATTCTTTATGGTTAATTTTGGCTTTCAGGTTGGAGTACTTGCAGCATGTAGTCATTCTGGCTTGGTCGAGAAAGGGATTTCGTACTTTTATTCCATGCACCGCGATTTCGGTGTGACAGCAAAACCTGAACATTACACTTGTATGATAGACCTGCTTGGACGAGCTGGACGATTGGATGAAGCACAGGGCCTTATGAAGGACATGCCGTTTGAGCCAGACGCTACCATGTGGGGTGCATTACTTGGTGCAAGTAGGATCCACCGCAATCCCGAACTAGGCAGGAGTGCAGCTGAGAAAATATTTGAGCTGGAGCCTGAAAATGCTGGCATGTATGTCTTGCTTTCAAATATATATGCTTCTTCAGGTAAATGGCGTGATGTGGGGAAGATGAGAGTTATGATGGAGGAGCGCGGTGTGAAAAAAGTACCTGGATTCAGTTGGATGGAAGTACAGAACAAAGTACACTCTTTCTCAGTCGGTGACTGTATGCACCCTGAAAAGGAAAAGATATATGCTTTCCTGAAAGATCTTGACATGAGGATGAAGAAAGCTGGCTATGTATCAGCTACAGATATGGTTTTGCATGATGTGGAGGACGAAGAGAAGGAGAACATGCTAAAGTATCATAGTGAGAAGCTTGCGGTTGCTTATGGTATTCTAAACATTCCTCTTGGGAGGCCTATCCGAGTAATGAAAAACCTCAGAGTATGCGGAGATTGTCACAATGCTTTCAAGTATATCTCTGCAATTGAGGGCAGGCTGATCATACTGCGGGATTCTAACCGCTTTCACCACTTTAGAGATGGTTCTTGTTCATGTGGTGATTACTGGTGACTGCGTAGTAGAATATAATGTGAAATATTCTTGATGGAAAGGGTAGTTGACAACAGAACAATGATTATGCAATGCAGGATGCAAACAAAAAATTAAAAGCATTGTGATGACTGGATCTGGCCATCCAGCTACTAGGCCTGCTGCCGAAGTACTGCTTCAAAGAATATGTTTGTTGGTGATTGCCACATTTTGGGCTGGCAATATACTCGTGAAGACGTGAATGCTGAGATGGGAAGGAGGGATGGAGAATCTACAGTGTACTTTTCCTGTCTCATGTGCTGGAAGCTTTGATCAACAGCAGTAATTTGTGGAAGTACTACCGAAGTACTGTTTCGTCTTTCGAGAATATGTTTGTTGGTGATTGTCATATTTCGGCCTCTCGTTTGACTCGTGAATGCTGAGATGCAATGCATGGTGCAAACAAAAATTAAAAAGCATTGTGATGACTGAATCTGGCCATCCAGCCACTAGGCCTGCGGCCGAAGTAGTGCTTCAAAGAATATGTTTGGTGATTGCCACATTTTGGGCTTGCAATATACTCGTGAAGACGTGAATGCTGAGATGGGAGGGAGGGAGAATGTACAGTGTACATTTCCTATCTCATGTGATGGAAGCTTTGCTCAACAGCAGTAATTTCTTGAAGTACTGCCGAAGTACTGCTTCAAAGAATATGTTTGTTTGTGATTGCCATATTTTTGGCCTCTCCTTTGGCTCATCGGCCAGTGTACATTTCCCATCTCATGTGATGTAAGGAAGCCTTGATCAACAGTAATCTGTGGACAAGTTTGCTAGGAATGTACCGGTTGGAAGAACTTTGAAGTCTGGACATCAAGGTATGATCCCTGATGACTTGTAACCAGTGTAACATGTCAATTAGGTGACAAGTACTGAAAAAACACCCATCAAAATTGTTTCAATATTTAGTAAGTGAGGAACTATGCGTGTTCTAACTTCTAACTACTTTGTTTTCCTGTTACCTGGTATGGCCCCGGATACTCAACAGGATGAACATTCAGATTCAGTATTCTCTGTTGAACCCAAATAATATACCTGATGTTGCCAAACCAAACTATGGAAAGCAGTCACGCAGACATTTTGCCATGTTAGTTCGGTCAGAACAACCGTGGCAGCAGAATGGTATGTTTCATGGCCCTACATTACATGGGCAGGTGATGCATTTCCGATTGAGCTCCCCGTTGCATAATCAGTCACTTGGAGCTATCGAGTTGCAAGAAGATATTGTCTGAACTGAGACGTGTTATGGTAACTGACAGAGGTGCTATCAGCGTTGCAAGCAGCGAGGAGCAGGTCGGCCCAGTTTGTGTTTTCAAGACTGAAATTTTGTTTAGATGTCTGGATCGATTAATATGTGGGTTGTGCTTGTATGTTCTCTTCTACTCCATCCGTTCCCAAAAGTTCGAATTGGAGTTAAAATCCAGTAGGATGGCATATATCTAGATTATATTATGTAATGAAATTTTTCGGACTTTGAAAGAACGTTAGGGCATCTCCAACCCAACCCCGCATACGGACATGCCCAGTCCGAATTTGTCCAGACGGACAGGGGAGCTCCTCCAACGGCCCACCGTATGCGGACCGATATCCGCGCGGACACGTTTTTCGCCCCAAACCTGGCCCAAGTTTGGTCCACGTTTGGGGAGAACCTAGCCCAAGTTTGGTCCACGTTTGGGGAGAAACGGACAATGTCATGGTCCGCCCTATGTCCTCCCCTGTCCGCCTTGGGCCCAGTCGGCAGCGACACAAACCCTCCCCCATCCTTTTCGTCCCCAAACCCTCCCGCGACCGCCGCCGCCCTTGCCGCCCCCCTTCGATGGAGGACGGTCTGTCCAAGTCCACGGCCGCCGCCGGCGCGGCCCTGTTGAAGCCAAAGAAGGAGCGGCTGCCGGAGTCAGACAAGAGGGCAGCTCGGAGGGAGAAGACGCGGCTCAAGGCGGCCGAGCAGGTGGAGAGGCTCGCCACCATCCAGCCCCGCGCCACCGCGGACCTCATCGCCACCTAGGCCGCCGCCCGAGCCGTTCTTCTCCTCAAGGGGAGGTGCTTGACGGTGCTTTTGGCGCCGGCTTCGTCCCCGATGTGGTGGCCTCAGCGGGAGCTCGTCCTCGTCCGCCAAAGGGAGGCCGCCACGGTCCTCGTCGCCTGCTCTCTCGACGGCTTCGCCGCCTGTCATGTACCCCGCGGGCACGACGCAGCTTGGGTCCCGCGAGGCGTCGCCGGAAATTACGTCGGTCCCGGCAGCCCCTTTGTGCCCCCCATTGACCTCAGTGTCACGCCTGCCTCGGCGCCGCTGCGTGGCAAGACGAAGTCCCGTCTACGTCGGTCGCGGGGACCCTACCCGATCCCCGCGTGCTCGATTTCGACGACATGTCGCCAACGACGCCGTCAAACCCGGCCTTTTTCAACGAGTTCGACAACGGCGATCATGTCTTGCAGGACATGATCCTCGATGGAGGAGGCATGTTCACCAACATCGAAGACGCCGAGACGCAAAACCCGACCGCGGCCATGGCCAATGGAGACACACAAGGTCTTGACATCGATGAAAAGCCGCTCGAATTTGACGAGGAGCACGCCAACCGCGTTGCCAATCTCAAGAAGAAGAACACACGGACGGCGTCCTACACCGACAAGGAGGATCAAGTCCTATGTGAGTGTTGGATGACATGTGGGCAATTAGCCAAACACGGTGCTCAACAAAAGGGCACCGTGTTTTGGAATAGGGTGTGGAAGCATTTCCATGAGATAAGGAAATTGCCTCCTTACAAGATCGAGAGTGATCGCAATGAGGGCTCTCTTTCCAAGAGGTGGGCGCACATTCAAACCGAATGTAGCAAGTTTCAAGCCGCCCATGATCGTGTCAAGGCCCGGCCGGTGAGTGGCATTGGGGTTGAGGACCTTATTCTCCAAGCATTGGAGTTCCACAAGAAGGTGTACAAGACCAAGTTCGCCTTGCCCCATTGTTGGGACATGATCAAAGGATGCCCGAAGTGGGTCGAGCTCTACAACTCTATGAAGAAAGGGTCGGCGATGCATCGAAGAAGAGGGCCAACGAAGAAGATGATGATGATGTGGAGCCCGACCAAAGCTCCGGTGGCCGTGCGGTGTGGCCGAGGGGACACAAGTCCAACAAGTAAGATGCCAAGCGTGAGGCTGCGGCGGCTCAATTGGAGGCGACCTTGAAGGGGCTGATCGCCGAGAAGGAGGAGTCCACCGCCGCAAGGTACATGGAGAAGCGCAAAGACAAGGAGGAGGCCATGGCATGCTATGTGGAGATGCAATAGAAGCGGACCGGATCAAGAATGAGGCGGACCGCGTCAAGCTTGCGGTGATGGCCGAGGAGAACCGGATCATGGCCGACTTGAGCATCATGAACCCGGAGCAAAGAGCCTGGATACTCAAGAAGCAAAAAATGATCTGGGATCGCGACGATGCTTGATGTCCTTCTCTTCTATTTTTATCATTATATTTGAACTAATTTATATTTTGAACTATGTGTCTATTCAAACTATGTGTAATTTTGAACACCATTTTATATGTCATGCTAGATGTCCTGTTTGTATGCCCATTTTGTAGGTTGTTTGTTTAAAAAATAGGCAAACATGGTGTCTAACTTTTTTTCTCTCTAAAATGACCATTTTTGCGCGGCACCCCACTTCAAACGGACAGAAGCCTAGAATCTATCCGCGGTCCGACCAAACGGACAGATTCTATCCGTCCGTTCTCTCGCCTTGAGGAGAACGTATATGGACGCAAACATCAAATAAAATCTGAGCTCCCGCCGAATCTTATCACAGACGTGAGTTCCCATAAACTGGCCATAGTATCAGACGTTCATTTGCAAAGCCTGCGTACAAACGGGTGTACCACATACACCGTATGAAGTACAAGAAAGAAGATCAAGAGTACATACGCAGGGGAACAGGAGCAAGAACAAGCAACCGCAGATCTACCGGCGATGAAGACGAAGACCGCCGACCTCCAGCATGCCACAGCCCAAGGGCACCTCCTTCGTTGAAGAAACGCCGCAGAGCCCGTCCGCCGCGCCGCGACGGAACTTGTGCCGGTGAACAAACACGGCGAGCACCCTTCCGCTCCAGCAACTCCACCTTGCCGCAGCCATCTTCGTCCCCAGCGCCGGCAGGAACCACGAAGCTCGCCCAGCTCCGATTTCCAGCCGCCAGATCCGCCGCCAGCATGGATCCGACAGGAAGCCGACAGACTCGAGCGCCACGCCGGGCCTCGAGCCTCCGCAAGTCAAGCGCGATGACGCCGAGCTCCCAGGAGCCCTCCGCCGGAGAAGATCGCCTCGACACCAAAAACCACCGCCAGCCGCACCTCCTCCAAAGCAACGCCAGCGGGGTCCCAACCCTAACCTACCATATATACAAGCCGGAGCCGGGGATCCCCCACCCTCCCGCCGCCGAGGCGGCCGGCGGAGGGGAGGAATCCCACGGCTCCGCGGCAAGCACGCGGTGGTTCGGCCGAGGACGCCCAAAAAATCGCCGGTCCCCTCTCTGCTACAGTGGAGGGAGAGGAGAGGATAAGGTCGGCTTAGTATCAGACGTTCATGAGTGCAGACAAAGAGGAAATCCTTTGACCAAAGCTTTTAGTGAGGATGGAGTAGTGCGCTTGAACCGACGACACCTTTGCGTTGGCTGAGCAATGGCAGAGAGAGAGAGGGTAGGCGTCAATTCACGCTGCGTGCTGCCTCGGAAGCCGTGAGGTCTTGTACTGGTGGAGTTGAGCGGCAGCGCAGGGTGATTACTGTTCTCTCGCCTGTTCCGGTACTCCACTAGCCAAACAACGCGCAAGATCAGCTCGGCCGCCTACAAATACGGAGAGCGCCGCGCAAGGCGTGACTACCATTGCACTAGTAGCACAACATCTCCCCGGCCGGAGCCACACCACGCTCCGGCGAACACAGCAGCCGCTCAGCATGTGGATCTCCAAGGACACCGAGGAAGAAGACAGCGACTCGTGCCTCTACCCTTCCGACCTCGAGGCGAGCCCCCTCGCCACCCCCGCCAGCGCCGGCTCCTACCAGCCAGCGGTGGGCCTCGCGGCCGCGCGCGCGCTGCGCTTCGTCCCGTACGGCGAGGCGGTGTCCGCCGTCCGGGCCCTCCAGGGCGCGTCCCACGAGGACCTCCGGCTCCGCGTCCACGAGCTCTCCAGCTCCCTCAACGGGGTGTTCTTCAACGGCGGCACCGAGCCGGAGAAGGCGCCGCCCTTCGCGGCCGGTGTCCGGTTCCCCGAGGGCGCCCTGTTCGTCTGCGCCGACCGCGCGCCGCTGGCGCCGGCGCTGCGCGAGGCGACCCGGGCCATGATGCAGGTCGCGGTGAAGGACGCCAGCCACGGGCCCTGCGACTACTACTACTACGACGCCGTCGGCGCGCTGATGCTGCTGCTCGTGGATGACGCGGGGCGCCTTGCTCCCGAGGTGGTGTTCAGCCGGGAGACTTTCGAGTCGGCGTTCGCGCTCCAGTGGGTGTCCGCTCCCGATCCAGTAGGCGACGATGCTGCTCTGTGACTGTGAGTGAGTCGTGTGACCGGTCGGTCGTCTTGATCCTTAGCTAAGTACTGTCGTTGGTTTTGCTAGCTTTTGGGTAATGGGTACCAATGTTCCATGTCTCCAAGTACTTTTGCTGCTGTATGGTTTTAAGCTATACTACTCTACGTTCGTGTTGTATGATTTGGGAACCGAGTGCTTTGTTGTTTAAGTATGCATGTGCATGTGTCCACCAATATTGGTTCCAGATTATTCGTTCATAGGTGTTCGACTGGACCTAAATCTGGCCTGCTTTTGTTTGGATACTAGGAAAATTTCGCGCGGCGACACCGCCGCGCCCGTGTGGTAAAATTTAAATTTGGAAATGTCTTTATTTTAAAAGTGTGCAAATTTGAAATTATTGAAATGCAAAGAGAGGTTACGTTCAAAAATTGTTCAGATTTCAGAAAATTTTCAAATTGGGAAGTTTTTCAGATTTGATTTCTTTTTATGTTTGTAAAATGATCAGATTTGAAAGGCATTTAAAATTTTGAAATATTCAGATTTGAAAGACATTTAAATTTTCAAAATATTCAAATTTGTTTTTTGATCATATGTTATAGACAGTCAGCATTTATTTTTTTGGTAATTTTGATATTTTTTTATATTTTGCAGTTGGATATATTTAAATTTATTGATTTTGTAGCATTTAATAGTTTTCTGAATTTGTTTAATTAAGTCTGATATATTTTTTATATTTTTTCGGTGGTTATGTATCGAAATTTATGGAATTTTTTTCCATTTTCTTTTTATTTTTTCTTGGGGGGAAAACCTGCAGGTTTGAAAGTCATTTTTTTTTTTTGGAATATGCAAATTTGAATTTTGAGTTGGAATGCTGAAGTATATGGTTGTATTTTTACATAAAATTATACAAATGTTGGCCAATTTGAATTTGAATCATTCATACATGATTGTATTTGGCCATTTTGTTTAGCATTTTGATATATTTTTTATATTTTTCCCGTGGTTATTTGTGGTTTTTTTTTTAAAAAATTGTCAGGTGGGGTCCACCGTGACGTCAGGCTGACATCTACGGTGGCTATGGCGGCCACGGCGAGCAGAGCGCTTTGTTTTTTTTTCAGAGCCTAAATTATAGCAAATTTGAAGATTGGAGAGAATTATGTTTATGTCCGTGAAAGCATGAAAACTATTCGGTTTTGTTTGGCAATCTACATGTGGCTAATTAGATCATCTTGGAGTTGTTGTCCTGATGTGTGGCGAGAAAGTTTACGAACTCGGTTGATACATGATTTTGGCTCGACATGAGGTTCCCTAAAGATCATCTTCGAGTTGTTGTCCCGATGTATGGCGCTGAGGAAGTTTGCGAACTTGGTTGATACATGATTTGGCTCGACATGAGGTTTCCTAAAGTCAAACTCCTGATCATGAAAACGATCAGCACGATCGCTCTCCACCTCCACAGTTATGTTTTGTATGATGACACAATCGGTCATGACCTCCCATATTTGGTCTACCAGCCATGTTCTACCAGGATCGTGGGCAATAGTCCGGCGGTTAGAGCACAGAAAATGTCTGTTACATATTCTTCTTACAACTCTCTTGTTGTTGTGCCAAGAGAGCTCATTTGTTACCTTAAGGGTTGGGGATTGTCTTCATAACGTTGGCCAATAAGAATAGATGCCATTAGGTAGGTAATACTCTTTTTGTATATATTGGTATCCACTAATCTTATAGTTGCACTCTGAAGCTTTGCTTTCAGCAATTCTTACACAGACCGGAGAGCGATGCAACACGTTCATTTCATTGTGAGATCTTGTCATGCCAAATAAAGAGTGCCAATCCACATGTCATAATCTATCACAGTTTTAAGTATAAGGGTGGATGTCCAACATGGCCTTTATATTGCCCTTGTCAACCAAATGGACAGTTTTTTTCATTACCAATGCAACTGATCGATGCATCCAAACATCGCATGAAATCCTCTAGCTAAATTAATTGTCAAGAGCCGAGCTACGTCTACAACATATTACTTTCAAAACACCATCACCACAACTGCTAAACAATTGTACATGGAATCAAGCATGTGAACTCTCCCATGCGAAGGTACTTGTCAATCTGATCACCTGTAACTTCATATGCAAGACACCCGATAGCAGTAGTGCATTTTTGTAAAGATGAGAACCCAAACAGCCTGGTGCAATCTCTCTTCAATCTGAAGTAATCATCATACTCCCTCACACCCAACAAGACAAATGAACACATCTTTTGACATCCTGAAGAGTGTCTTAAATTTTTTTAGGGTATAGGTGGATTGTTCGGTTTGAAATAGTATTTGCATAGGAGAACATGGCCGGCTGCCCTGTCAAGATTGACATAATAACACATAAGATCTGCAACGATGATTATGTCATTGTCATTGAAGGATTCATCATCACATGCAGTCTCCATATATTCATAGTAGAAGTACTCAATCAAAAATGAGGATCTCTAATTCAATAGTAAGCTTATCACGAATATTCCATAAAGCCCAACCATGGGCAGCGAAAGAGATTCAACAAACCCATTTAGATTTGAATGAGAAAACATCTTAAGAAGCCATCTAGGTTTTCCAGCAAAACCCACACGAGTAGCGAAGAAAACAACGAAAACTAGAAAGCATCATTCTCGCCGAAAGATAAAGAGGAAAAATCCATTCCAAACCTTGAACTTGTAGAGGTAGCCAAATCGAACCCTGAACTTTAAATCTCTCCAGCTGACACATGGAAATTACTATTCCCGGTCTATCCGTGCAAGGGAAGAGGCGGTGCGAGGAACTGCCGGCTCGGCCGACCTCGCTAGTCGCGACTGTTTCTACTGTCGAGTGCCTACAAGAGCTCCAGAAGAACGCGTGTTGTTGCCATGCAGCCTCGTATGTGCACCTGTGTTGATTCACAATTTTTCACACGGAACGTTGGAGTGAGGACAAAGGGACATTGACGATACAGCTGCTCAAAACGGGGACGGTAACAACGCATGACAACGAGAAATTGGGGCAAGTAGGAGTGAAGAGCAGCAGGAATAAGGGCAGCAAGCCCTTGTTTTTTTTTTTTGATTTGGTGAGAGGGCGGTGGCCCTAGAAGTTGCAGACGCTATAAAATTTTGGTCGGGAGAGCATGCGAGAGATATTAGGCAAAGTGATTAGGGATGTAGGCGGACGATCCGATGGACAAAGAGGGCTGTCCATTAGACACTTAGCTAATCCATAAGTAGTGACATACGTGCATACACTTTCTAACACGAAAACAAGGCGGACGGATATTTCGGTTTAGCGGGCGTCCGTCTACATGCTTAAAGGTGATGGATATGACACGTGGACCCGTATTGTAAGTGAGAGTAGCAAATTGTTCCGATTTGGATTGTCGTTTTTTTCCGGTGCGTCAGACATGTGTAGGGTTGAAATTGACTGCGAATGGTAAGCTCGGTGTGCCAACTTCGTGGATACGATTTCCCTGCACCTATAAATTTAAGATTTAAAATGGACTTTACTCAAAGGGAAACCATACCACCGTGCTCACATGCAAGCATGACCATGATCCCAGCTGCCCAGGCATGGACGGTGGAATTGTCTGAGACAAAGGTGAAGAATTCATTCATGTGGAGTGTTGATCGAACACTAGAGGAAAACAGAGGAAAAGACAGGAGCAAACCTCACAGAGACGAAGGAAGGACAGCTTGGCGCGCACCCGTCTCCTCCACCCCCATCTCGTTGGTTGTCTTTTCTATTTTCCGTGGCCTCCCTCTCCTCAACGTTCTCCCCACCTCTCTTCCTCCACCCTGCCGCGCTGCCCTCTCATATACGCCACCCAAGCCGAGCGCCTCCCCCTTCCCTCCATTCTCCCACGCCGCGGCCCCGAATAAGCGCTGCTGCGGCCTCCCCTCTCCTCCCCTCCCCACCCGCCTCCGCCAGGAAGGAAGGGGGTTGTCGCCGGGGGAACACCCACGGCACGACGATGGCGTACAGGGCGGAGGACGACTACGACTACCTCTTCAAGGTCGTGCTCATCGGCGACTCCGGGGTTGGCAAATCCAACCTGCTCTCCCGCTTCACGCGCAACGAGTTCAGCCTCGAGTCCAAGTCCACCATCGGGGTCGAGTTCGCCACCAGGAGCATCAGGGTCGACGACAAGGTCGTCAAGGCGCAGATCTGGGACACCGCAGGGCAGGAGAGGTACGCCTTTGCTCCGCTATCCCCAGCTCAGCGAATTGCTTCTCTCTCGCTGGTTTGCTTTCCTTTCCGCTTTCACCGCCGTAATGTTCGTGCCTCTCGTCCAACACAAGCCTGGTTCTGTTTCGGATAGCTTTACCGTTTCTTCAGGAAAATTCGGTCGGTTAAGGTAGGCTATGGTGGAAGATTTTGTTTGATAGAAATGTACTAGAAAATGATGAATGGCTTTGCCGTGGCTCTTAATCCGTTGTAGGTAGGCTGGTTGATCTTGTTCTACAATAATCGCGATTAATGGCGAAATGGCGTATCATATTAAGAGCGTTAGTATTTTGTTCTCACCAGCGCAGGCATAAACAGGGAAATGCTGACCTTATGCATGTTGTTCTGTAGAATCCTGGATTTTCATTGATCCTGAATGTTAATCAGAGGGGTATTCTGCGATAATCACGATTAATGGCGAAATGGCCGCGTATCATATTAAAAATGTGATTTTTTTTCTGTCATGCGGCATTGTCCTTGTTCTCATCATGGCGGGCATAAACAGGGAAATGCTGACCTTCCTTATGCATGCTGTTCTGTAGAATCCTGGATTTTCATTGATCCTGAATGTTAATCAGAGGGGTACTTTGCCTCTTCGGAAGAATAAAATATTTTGTATCGCCCCGATCGATAATCTAATTTAAGTCAAACCATCGCTGTCATCAAATTCTGTTTGAGATCTCTATTGGAACAAGTGTCGTTTGTTCTTTCATATTTTACAGTGATGTATATCTATGTGAGCTGGTGTCACTTAAATCCTATCGTCCACCTGGCGTTGTATTTAAAAAATGTTACTAGTGCTAGCTGTGATATCATGCAAGCACCTTGTGTTTGCAAATCTGGCTCTAAAATTAAACGCTACTTGCCTGCTGACTAGCTATAGATCAAATATTAAATTCCCCTAATTGTTGTCCTTACAGTATCACTATCACACTAAGAATATTCCTCTGTTCAGGCATGGATTATTCAGTTGATGTTTACATAATTATTCCTGTATCGTTTCCAGACAAATAGTTGCACTTGATATGGCATGGGCCACATGTCTTTGACAATCTGCTGTAGGGATTTACGGAGAATGTTCTGTATAACATGTCCTAACGCAGCTTGGTCAATCAGCTCGCATTCTAACACTAGTTTCACCAGTGCAATTCCTGTATCAGTTCTCGATGTTCAAGTTGCTGTAGCATGGAGCCTGGACTTAACGTGTGCTCTTTTCTTCCTCTGTAGATATCGGGCAATTACAAGTGCGTACTATCGAGGGGCTGTCGGAGCACTTGTTGTGTATGATGTGACTCGCCATGTGACCTTTGAGAATGTGGAGAGGTGGTTGAAGGAGCTCCGGGATCACACAGATGCCAACATTGTCATCATGCTTGTCGGTAACAAGGCTGATCTGCGCCACCTTAGGGCTGTATCAGTGGAGGATGCCAAGGCCTTTGCTGAGAGGGAAAGCACCTTCTTTATGGAAACATCTGCGTTGGAAGCCATGAATGTTGAGAACGCCTTCACTGAGGTTCTAACTCAGATCTATCGTGTGGTCAGCAAGAAGGCCCTCGACATAGGTGATGACCCTGCCGCGCCACCAAGAGGACAAACTATCAATGTTGGTGGCAAGGATGATGTATCAGCTGTGAAAAAGTCAGGCTGTTGTTCATCCTAAATTCGTTTTGCTCGTGAAGAGGGACCATATACTCACCTGATTATATGATGGGTAACTGCAAATATGACTTCCTTTTTTGCCACCTAACCTGGTTGTTTGTGAGATTATATCGGTGCACCAAGAAATTCCTTAGATATCAAGATTTAACCCGAGCCCGGGAAGGGAAGAAAATGCTAACTTTGGAATGTCAGTCATTTATGGTTGCCTTTCATGGTTTAACGGCTATACTGTCCCCCCTCAATTGGCACGAGAATCCTCTCAACATTTCACTACGCAGCTTAACCTGGTAAAGGCTGTAATGGGAGCTAATGTTTCATTACTTCTTTTGTTGGTTTTTCTGCTGAATGTATGTGTACTATATAGGCCTCAGAGTTGATACTGTATCTTTTATATCACAATAGGTTATGTCATACTTGGTACATGTCATCCGTAACTGGTAGCCAGTATGAGTTTTACACGGTTATACCGTTATATTGTGTATTTTCTCCAGATGTACAGAATTTGCATTAAAGATCCATGTTTCTTATCACCCTGTGTTTTCATATGCTACCATTTTAAGGCTGCATTTGGCATTGTAGTGGCTTTTTAGAAGTAACCCCGTTTCTGGATATTATAGTTAGTTGAAATGCAAACTGAACACCAGATAGCCCACTTTCATGTATTTTGCTTTCACGCCAGGTATCGCGTGACTGTTTCTTAACTAGCATCATATTTGCTGGTATGTGTATGCAACGTTGCAAACTACCTAGATTGCTAGATAGAAGGTTCCAAAAACCAGCTATTATTTTTCTTGTTGGCAACTGTGGTAGTACCAATCTACATATCTCAACCATTCATTGCTACAGCTTCTGACTGATAGGTGGGGTTAGAATATTTGGTTTTGACCTTCGGTAAGTTGTACTCCGTCCGTTCCAAATTAATTGACTTAGCTTTGTCTAAATACGGATGTAGCTATATTTGTATAGTGTCTAGATACATTCGTTACTAGACAAATGCATGTCAATTAATTTGGAACGGAGGGAGTAGTACATCAGCAAATTTCAGCATTGTTGGTATGATTTCAGGCAGCGGCTGATGTCTTAAATTAATGAATGTCTGGTTAAAGCAAATCTTTCCTTTGACTATTTGTGATTGACTTCTCATAATTTCGACGATTTCTTGTGTTGTGAAACGGTAATATAATCAGGATAACATTTGTTAAAGCGGGTGTGATCGGGTGGAATGCAGTTGGTTAAGGTTTGTGTGTAATTCTGTTCTTTATCAAAATTTTGACCAGTGAAATGCAATGAGCACAGCATGACCAACCTAACTGCACCATTTCAACAGAACTTCAGAACATTTAAACTGCTTCTGGGAACATACTAGTGGTACGTTTTCGTAAGATTTGTGCAACAATATTTGACGCTGGAGAAGTTCAGAGTGTCTGTTTATTTTTCTTCTGAATTTTAGATGATATTGATATCAACTCTCAAAACCACTTCTGAAGAAATAGGCTTTCGCCCCGCTATATTAATATAGCAACCACCCGATACAAGCTTACTCTCAAAACCACTTCACATCACATAATCTCATCAACTGAAAAGCATAGGTCTCTGAAGCATCGAGAAAATGTATCTATTTTCTCTTTGCAATCCTGAAATCTGTCAAGGTAGCTCCACACCCATTTTAGTCCAGAAGAAAAACAATCTTCAGCGCCGTCAACCGAGACACGACGCCGGCGAGAACACCGCGCCTTGGACCGCCCGGTTTGGCTCAGCTCGGGACATCGATCTGGCCGTGGACCGGGGGAGGTGCTGGTGGTAGTGCAGCGGCATGGAGCTGGTGTCGAGCGGGTACAGCACGGCGACGGTGAGCACGGAGCAGACGAGCATGGGCACGGGGCCGAAGACCCACATGAGCAGCGCCGTGGCGAAGTAGAGCGCCCGGAGCCCAAGGGCCCAGAAGTTGCCGCCCCGGATCATCGCGCGCTGCACGTGTCTCGCCGGCGGCGCGTCCGGCCCTGCCTGCAGCCCGCTCACCAGGAAGCTCGCGTGCACGTAGTGCCCCGCGGACTGAATGAAGCAGGTGAAGGAGGCCAGGAAGCAGACGAGCAGCGACGTGTACTTCGCCGCCGCCGTCGTCGTGAGCGCCGCCTCAGGCGCGCTGCCGCTGCTCACCCACGCGCCGATCAGCGAGCCCACCGCGATGCACAGCGACGCCAGCGTCGTGGACGCCGAGATGTTGTCGGAGATCACGCTCAGAGCCAAGGCCGTCTCCTCCGGCGCCGTCGCCTGCGTGATCGAACAGGCGATCAGCCACAAGAACCAGCGATGGCCGCCATGCAAAAACTGAAGAAAAAGGAACGGAACTGATCAGCAACGAGCACCTGCGCCATGCGCTGGACCCAGGCGAGCTTGTTGTGGTTCTCGTAGCCGATGGTCGTGGTGTGCGGATGGCGAAGAATCCGGTAGAGGAGGAGGAGGTGGTAGCCGACCATGATCGCGAGCCCACAAGGGACCAGCACCAAGTCCATGGATTCCTTGCTGATATTCATCACCTAGTTATTTACCCTGTGCTCTTGTTCTCCTCTGTTCTAGCCTTGTGATCTCCCTCTTTGGCACGCACATTCTCCTTTTGATACAAATCTTTGTATGATAATGAAATGAGATTGTACATTACTTGTACTTGCCATTTGCTTAGGCTTGTGTGTGATACTTGCCAAACTGTTGCAATAATGAGAGCTCGTTTTCAATCCCTCGGTTGCTTGCGCATTTCGACCTAAATGAACCAACTGTGACATTGGTTGCAGGAGTGGGAAGAAGCAACATCCTTTATTTGTTTCTTTATTCTTCAGAAATACTATTTGTATTGGTTTCATTGGAAAAAAGATATTATTGGTTGCTTCGAAGAAATGCCCGGCGATTAACTTCAGAAATATTGGTCATCTTTTGTTATTTCGGAACCTGAATCTATCGAGGTATCTGTATGGCTTCATGCACTCACATGCGAGGCGTTTGCTTCCACTCAAACTCAACTGTTCAAGGACAATGAGATACACGAAACCAACAATTCCTATGAAAAATAAGGAGACCAAGTCAAATACTACTCGCAGTGCTCAACTACGGCTTCCAATCCTTCTAGTTGAGCAGTAAATTCCACTTTGAATCAGTGAAGTTTAGGTTTTTGCCGTGGTATCAACCCACCGGCCTCAACATGTATATATAGCCCTCGAAGGGATAGATCGATCAGATCGATCGTGTACAGATACGATACAACTTGCAGTACACGCTAGGGTACAATACAACTTGCAGTCCACGCTAGGATCTGCGATTCTACCTAACTAGCTACGATCATATCTAGTTGGTTTACATTCCCCCTCAACCTCATCGTGGTACATGCACCAAGTTGAGGTTGGAAGATAACTTCCCTAGCATCTGCTTAGTTGAGGGCTTGGTGAAAGCATCTGCTACTTGATCGGCTGAAGAAATAAACCGAACCTCAAGTGCTCCTTGTGCCACCTTCTCTCGGACGAAATGGAAATCGACTTCGATGTGTTTCGTCCGCGCGTGAAAGACTGGATTGGCAGTCAAGTAAGTGGCACCAAGGTTGTCGCACCACAAAACAGGTGGCCGAGCTTGCGGAACATGAAGCTCTCGGAGAAGAGACTGAATCCAAACAGCTTCTGCAGTTCCATTCGCTAATGCTTTATATTCTGCTTCGGTTGAGGACCGTGAGACAGTGGGTTGCTTGCGAGCACTCCATGATATCAAACTTGGGCCAAAGAACACAGCGAATCCTCCGGTGGAACGTCGATCGTCTGGATTGCCGGCCCAATCTGCATCCGTGAACACACTAAGCAGCGACGAATCAGATTTGCGCAGCCGTAGCCCGATGTCAACTGTCCCATTGATATACCGTAGTATTCTCTTGACTGCTTCCCAATGCACCGTAGTGGGGTTGGCGAGGTACTGACAGACTTTGTTGACGGCGAAGGAAATGTCAGGCCGGGTAAGAGTCAAGTATTGGAGTCCTCCAACAGTGCTGCGATAATCAAACACTGCATCACCCATAAGAGGAGTTCCTTGATCAGCAGCCAGTTTATCTTGAACAGACATGGGGGTGGAAACCGGCTTGGACTTGTCCATCTTGGTGCGGCGAAGAAGGTCCATGGCATACTTGCATTGCGACAGATTCATTCCCCCTGGATCACGAGCAGCCTCAATGCCAAGGAAATAATGCAGGGTCCCCAAATCTTTGACAGGGAACACGGTACCAAGACGCTGAACCAGTTTGGTAGACGCATCAGAACAAGAGCTGACAAGAACTATGTCGTCGACATAAACCAGCATATACATGGTGATACCCGCATGAGAGAACACAAACAGAGAGGTGTCAGTCTTGGCGGCAACAAATCCGAGCTGCTGGAGCATATCACTAAGCCGGGAGTACCAGGCACGTGGGGACTGTTTTAGACCGTAAATAGACTTGTGCAATTTGCACACATAGTCTGGATGAGCTGAATCTTCAAAGCCAGGGGGCTGCCGCATATAAGCTGTCTCCTCCAACACACCATGCAAGAACGCATTGCTCACGTCAAGTTGTCGGACAGCCCAATTGCGAGACATGGCAATGGCAAGAACGAGACGAACCGTAGCTGGCTTGACGACAGGGCTGTATGTGTCGAGGTAGTCGATGCCGTAACGCTGAGTGAAGCCCTGAGCAACCAGCCTGGCCTTGTACTTGTCGAGGGAGCCGTCTGCCCGGTGCTTGACGTTGAACACCCAGCGACTCCCGATCACATTCTGACCCGGTGGACGAGGCACGAGTGACCAGGTGCCGTTGCGAAGAAGAGCACTGTGTTCATCCTCCATAGCAGCCCGCCAATGAGGGTCTGCAAGAGCTCGCCGGTAGGAAGCTGGTGCCAGCGTGGTCGCCGTGAACGCGCGGCGACGAGGATCGTAGAAGATGGTGCCGTCTGTTGGAATGAGACGCTTGACAGTGGCGTCACGGGTGCGTGTCAGCATGGGGTGTTGTGGTGGTGCTGCAGCAGCAGGAGGCCGTCGAGGAGCCGTGGCGCGAGACGGCGAAGGCGACGCACCCGACGGCGCGGCAGGAGACGAGTGGACGTCGGAGTCCTGTGCCGTGGTCGTTGGTGTGTCCTGGGCCGTGGCAGACTGTTGCAAAGTCTCGCCCGCGGCCGGAGATGAAGCAGCCCGATCGGAGCTCGCCGTTCGTGAGGGGGTGCGCGGGAGCCCGCGTCCGTGTCAGCCGTCGAGCCACCTCCAGAGAAACCTGCATCAAGGGAACTGCTCGTAGCAGATGTGTCAGGCAACAGATGCAAATCATAATTACGCATACGATCGTCCTGTATTACTGGCTCAGAAATTGGAAAGACCGTGGGTGTGGAGGGTGGTGGAGAGGGCTTGTCTGCAGGTTGTGGCGTGGCATAGGGAAACAGGTTTTCGTCGAAGACGACGTCGCGAGAGATAAAGATGCGACCTGTAGTACGATTCTGGGTGGACGCGAGCTGGCTCGGTCCGGCTCGGTGCGAGCCTGAGAAAAGCTCGGGCTGAAACGGCGAGCCCCGAGCCAGCTCGACATCGCCGGCGAGCCTGACCTGGAGGCTCGGCCCGAGCTTTGCACTAGCTCGGTCCAGCTCGGTGCGGCTCGCGAGCCTCGGGGTGCTGGGTCGCTGACGGGTGGGGCCGGAGGGAGGTGCTGCTCCGGCCGGAGTCGCTCGCGGAGGGGATTGAGCGTGCCGACGGCGGCGGTGTTCTGGCTGGAGGGGATTGAGAGTGGAGGGGATCGGGCATGGCGGCGGCGGTGTTCTGGCTGCTGAGGGATGCGGTGTCCTAGGAGAGGGAGGAGCTCAGGCGAGCTAGGATAGGGAGGAGCTCAGGCGAGCGAGGCGTGCTGGAGGAGGAGACGGCGGTGCTAGGAGAGAGAAAGGGGATCGAGGGATGGAGGCGCTGGATCGATTGGAGAAGAGAACGAAGCAGTGCGGGCGTGCGGCCAGTGCCTAATGGGCCACACCGTCCAGCCAGACCTCTCTCAGTTCGTTAAAAAAACAAAAACAGCAAATGGGCGAGCCGGACCGAGCCGGACCGAGTTCGTCGCGGTCCAGGAAACTGGGCTCGGCTCGGTTAATTTTTCTCGCGGGCCGAGCTGAACTCGGGCCGAGCCTGGAAAGCTCGGGCCGAGCCCAAAAGCTCGGGCCGGAGTGTCCAGCCAGAAGTACGATCGAGGCACTTATACCCCTTATGTTGCTGACTATAGCCGAGAAAAACACAAAGGCGAGATCGAAATTCTAATTTCCTGTTGTTATATGGGCGCAAGTTGGGCCAGCAGGCGCAACCGAAAGAACGTAGAAACGAGTAATCAGGACGCTCACCGCGAAGGCATGCGATGGGAGTAGAGTTCTGGAGATTTCGAGTAGGCATGCGATTGATTAAATAAACAGCGGTCAAGAAAGCTTCGTCCCAAAAACGAACAGGAAGAGAGGAATGAGCGAGAAGGGCAATGCCTGTCTCGACAATATGTCTGTGTTTCCTTTCGGCAATGCCGTTTTGCTTGGATGTATGAGGGCATGTGCGGCGGTGCTGGATGCCTGTTTTGTCGAGGTAGCGAGAGAGGCGACGGTACTCACCGCCCCAATCTGATTGCACTATACGGATTTTAGTTTGAAGTAGTCTCTCGACGTGGGTTTGAAAATGATAAAAAGATTTTTCAACATCCGATTTACGCTTAATGAGATAAATCCAAGTATAACGGCTGTAATCATCGACAAAACTCACATAGTACCTAAACCCTCCCACAGATGGTAGAGCTGGCCCCCACACATCGGAGTGCACAAGCTCGAGAGGTGAATTGGTAACATGTGATGACCTAGAGTAGGGTAATTGGTGCACTTTGGCACGCTGACACGAATCACAAACTGAAGACTGTAAAGGAGGTGCACAAGCGATTTTATTTGTTCTAAAAACGGACTCGATGACACTAATCGAAGGATGTCCTAGCCGATGATGCCAGTGGTTGGCGGAGAGCTTTGTACTGGCAAGACCATGGCGATGCGTGATGGAAGACGAAACGAGGTCGCTTGGCACTGGATAGAGTCCCCCTTGGCATCTACCCTGAAGAAGAAGGTCCTTCGTTGCTTGGTCCTTAACAGAAAAATGAGAGGGGTAAAATTCAGCAAAGGCATGATTGTCACGAAGGAATTTGTGCACAGATAGCAGGTTTTTGGACATTGAGGGAACACGAAGGATATTTTTCAGAAAAAGAGGTCGAGATAAGCCAGCAAATTCAGAATGACCAATATGAGTAATTTTCAGACCTGCGCCGTTGGCGACCTGAACGGAGTCCTTCCCATGGTAGCGCTCCTGGATGCTGAGGCGGTCGAGGTCGGACGTCAGGTGGTCCGTGGCACCGGAGTCGAAGTACCAGTTGCCGCCGCCGTCAGAGTTGGTGTAGTTGGCAGCGTTGGCGTTGCGGAGACGAGGCTCGTCGGGCTGGAACGCGTGGTTGAAGCGGTTGTGGCAGTGCAGGCGTCGTGGCCGTACTTGCCACAGACCTGACAGGTGACACGGGGGGCACCTCCCCCGCTGTTGCGCCCATAGCCGCGCCCGCGGCCGCCGCCACCGCGGCCGCCGCCGCCGCGGCCGCCACGATCGCCTTGTCCTCCGCCGTTGTGGCGTCCACCACCACGGTGTCCAGCATGGCCATGCCCGCCGTTGCCACCGTTGCCGTGGCGAGTGTCAGCCGCGTTGCCCGATGGATGGATCTCTCCGTCAGATGCTTGCTGCTCAAGACGGAGCTCGGTGGTCAGAAGATATGCATAGAAGTGATTGAGAGTCACCGGGGTGTCGCGGTTGGTGATGGAGGCGACGAGGGGCTCGTATTCCGGTCCAAGACCGGAGAGGATGTAGCCGAGGATCTCCTCGTCACAGAGCGGCTTCCCTGCAGACGCCATGGCATCCGCATAGCCCTTCATCCGGTTGAAGTACGCGGAGGCGGGCATGTCCTTCTTCTTCAGGTTGGAGAGTTGGTAACGCAGTTGCATCACCCTGGCCCGGTTCTGCGAGCCGAACATGGCGTGGAGAGCATCCCAGACGCCGGCTGACGTGAGGACTTGCGTCAGCTGCCCAACAATGTCCTCGGACATGGACCCGAGGAGGGCGATCAAGACCAGCTGATCCTGCTGGTACCACCGGAGGAACTCCGGGTTTGCCACCTGCTTGGCGGCGGCGCCAGTGCCCTCGGTGACGGTGGCCGCCGGCGGCGGGAAGGACCCGTCGACGTAGCCGTACAGGTGGGCCGCGCGTAGCGCGGGTGCTGCCTGGGTTTTCCAGAGCAGGAAGTTGTCACGGGTGAGCTTGATGGTGATGAGGTTGGAGATGGAGGAGATGGTCACGGTGGTGCTCGACCCGGAGGCGACGTCAAAGGCCGAAGGTCCCGTCATGGTGGCGAAGGTAGATGGGATCTATGCTCTGATACCAAGTGAAGTTTAGGTTTTTGCCGTGGTATCAACCCACCGGCCTCAACATGTATATATAGCCCTCGAAGGGATAGATCGATCAGATCGATCGTGTACAGATACGATACAACTTGCAGTACACGCTAGGGTACAATACAACTTGCAGTCCACGCTAGGATCTGCGATTCTACCTAACTAGCTACGATCATATCTAGTTGGTTTACAGAATCTGACCTTCGTGACATTGTGACACTTCGAACAAAATGTTAACTTCATATCTCCATACACCGTACTGAACTAGATTTCGTTCAGATATAAAGGTTGGAATGGTTTTGACAACATGAGCTCATGTTGTTAGAACCGAGCAAACTCGGTTTCAACGTGATTTTTTAAGCCAAAATATGTCCAAATTATAAAAGAAAATAAATTCTGAATCGCCACAACGTCTGAAAAATATGGCTTACAATTCTGTTTAATGTTTTTCTGTCCTTAACTCCTTATACAGTCTATGGAAGCATAGCCTCTTTGACTCGTGTAATTCTGATTAAACGTGCAACACTTTCTTCTTGCACTGAACTAATGTGCAAGAGGTCCTCGACTGCTCGTCGGTTTTGGCAATAGCACGAATGAGCAGCCCGCGAGGTCAGCTCCTGGAAGAAACATGTGACATGTGATAGCACGTTTGCCATTTTGCTAGTTCTCGTATGACGCGTGCATGCCTACGGACGATGGATTGGCTGCTTTCTTCTATGAAGTCGATGTATCAGACCGTACCGCTTCGCTTCCAGGTTCAGCCGAGGCGATCGCATCTTCCAGCCAACCATCGGCGCCGCCGCAGGTCTGCCTTGCCTCCATGGCCTGGAGGCGTGGTGGATCTCGGCGCTCGTCTGCTGGAGGGCTCCGTTTTTCAGGTTTTAGTGTCCAGTTTTGTTGGGGCGTCGTTTTGGTGGCGGGGCCGACACTTCTTGCAATAATGTATCCCCGGTTTCAGTCCCATTTCGGCGGCGACGTCGAGAAGCCCGTGGGAGTGGTGTGGTTCTCGAGAACTTCTTCTGGCGATGGCGGTATCCGGATCATCATGGAGCTTCATCGACGGTTCATCCTTCTTCTTCGGCTCTGGGACGGATGTGGTCTTCTTAACCCGTTCGGTGACTTCCCAACCGCAACCAAAACGTCAAGCCGGTTCTGAGAGGAGCGGCAGCGGCGGCGCACTGTCGACACAGTCTGAAGGTTGAAGTTGGAGGCTATCTCAAAGATCTCGTTATAATTTTCGCTTTTGTTGAGATGTTTTGTATTGTTCGGTGTTTCTTTTAATGCAAGGGTCCTTTTCGCGAAAAAAAACTTTGCGTGTGTATTCCTGAAAAAAAACTAGGACGTGTTTGGTTGTCCACTAAACATTCATACAAGCCCTAATGGGCCTGCTCGTTTGGCTGTGCATGGAGCTCACGAAATTCAAAGCAACCCAAAAATTAATCTTGGAGGAATGGCCAAATCGACCATTTTCATGAGCCAGATCCGATGACGCAAATGATCCATGCGAATGCACACGCGGGGAAGAGCGGGAAAAGACATGTCGTTCTGAAACCTGCGCCATAAATCACATCATTGCTCACTCCCCCCTCTCACTCAGCCCATTTCACTGCCCTCACCGTTGGCGGTTCCTCTCCCACGACGACCTCCGCTCCCTCCCTTGGCACATCATTCATCGACACCGACGACTCGCAACATCATCGTCGAAACCTCGACGCCTTCCCGGCGTCAATGATGCTATGACCTCAATTTACTCTTAAGATGGTTGTAATAACGTAAATTTGTAGTGAGGAGTGCTTATTGATCATATGCATGGTAGATTTTGCTCGTACTTGTTGATTTGTGGTTAGGAGCCTAGTTCTTTGCTTACTGTTCCACATTCATTGATTCGATTTTGTTCGTACTTGTTGACTATGGGAGATCCTCTCTTTAGGATTTCACGCCTAACCGATTTGGGGATTTCATTTCTTGTTAGGGCACCTCCAACGGGCTGGAGCATACGGACACCAAATCGGACAAATAATTGTCCGTTTGGGGGCGGACCGCGGACACATTTTGGGCCTTTATCCGTTTGGGTGGAGGTGCCCCCAACGGCCTGGCGCATGTTTGGCCACCGGTCCGGATTTCATCAAATAGTTCACAAATTTATAAATAGAAAATAGTAGTTCACAAATAACAAATAACAACGTTTATTACAATAAAAGTTCATGGACTGAAATAAATAGTTCGTTCAATGAAATTAAAGAGGCCACGACTACTAGTTTCCAAAGTGAGTCCAAACATGCTCGACCAAATCATTCTGGAGCTGGATGTGTGTAACCTTGTCATGCATCTCATCAAGCACGTGAAGATACTGCTGGAACGACGATGGCCCCGGGATCGGCTCAACCAACTGTCCCTGAAATTCCCATCCTTGATCGAATAGCTTCGCATCATCCCGCTCATCCTCCACGATCATGTTGTGCATGATCACACAAGCTGTCATGACCTCCCACATCATCTCCTTGCTCCATGTTCTAGCAGGATGCCGCACAATGGCAAAACGAGATTGGAGCACACCAAATGCTCGCTCCACATCCTTCCGACATGCTTCTTGGTGTAGAGCAAATTTGCGAGTCTTCTCGGAGTCGGGTCTCCGGATGGTCTTCACAAAAACTGGCCATGAAGGGTAGATGCCATCAGCTAGGTAATACCCCTTGTTGTATTCATGCCCATTGACCAAGTAGTTGACAATTGGAGCTTCGCCCTCGGCAATCCTGTCGAATACCGTTGACCGATGTAGCGCATTAATATCATTGTTGGAACCGGCCATACCAAAGAATGAGTGCCAAATCCAAAGATCCTGGGAAGCCACTGCCTCAAGTATGACCGTGCATTCGCCGACATGACCCTGGTATTGTCCCTGCCAAGCAAAGGGACAGTTCTTCCACTCCCAATGCATACAATCTATGCATCCAAGCATACCAGGAAAGCCCCTGCTCTCATTCATCTTCAGAAGACGGGCAGTGTCTTCAAAGTTGGGTTCCCTCAAGTACTCCTTGCCAAACACCTGAACCACAGCTTGGCAGAAACGATACATCGATTCCAGGCAAGTGCTCTCGCTCATGCGCAGATACTCATCAACAAGATCGCCAGCCACTCCATATGCAAGCATCCGGATAGCTGCAGTGCACTTTTGGTACGAGGAGAAGCCATACGCACCTGTTGCATCTGGCCTCGCCTCGAAGTAGTCATCATATGCCCTCACCCCTTCTAGCAGACGCATGAACAATGGCCGGCCCATACGAAAACGGCGACGAAAGACAGAGGCATGATATGTTGTCTTCGCCGGGTTGAAGTAGTCCTTCCAAAGTTGGAGGTGGCCTTTGTCTCGCTCACGATCCAACGCGGGTGCTCGCCCAACGACAGACCCGACATGCCGAGGCAGTGCATTCTCGTTGAAGTTGTGGATGAGAGTGGCCGCGGCCATCATGATATCGCTGTCATCGTCCGACGATTCATCCGATGTATCGATGAAGGTGTGGTAGAAGAACTCATCATCGCTATCCATCTACATGAAAGAAATATTAAGAACATGCTACACCATTTGCACTCCTCCAAATGCAAAGAAGGGACAGCAATTGTTCAGTACCTTGTTCAGGCAATTCGTCGAGCACTTTCGTGGCGGTGGACTTTGCGGCCGAGGCGGAGACAGAGGACGAGGGCGGCCGGGGCGGGAGAAGAAGGCGAGGGCGGCCGGGGCTGCAGCAGTGAGCGAGGCCGGCAATTCGTCGAGCACCTTCGTGGCGGTGGACTTCGCGGCCGAGGCGGAGACAGAGGACGAGGGCGGCCGGGGCGGGAGAAGAAGGCGAAGGCGGCCGGGGCTGCAGCAGTGAGCGAGGGTGGCCGGGGCGAGAGAAGAAGGCGGCTGGTCCAGGGCGGCGGCGGCGGTCGCGGGAGGTAAAGGGCACGCGGAGGTGGGAGGGGTGGGAGGAGGGAATGTGTGGCTGGCCATTGGGCCCGAGGCGGACAGGGAGGACAAAGGGGCGGACCGAGAGGCTGTCCGTCCCGCCCCAAAGCTGGACCAAAGTTGGGCCGCGTTTGGGGCGAAATCATGTGTCCGCCCCGACACAGGTCCCTTTGCGCCAGCCCGTTGGAGTACCTCATTTGTCCGTTCGGACAAATGTGGACTGGGCTGGTCCGTATGCGCCAGCCCGTTGGAGGTGCCCTTAGTGCTCCGTGCACAACTCATTCGGGGATATATCTGTTTAGGGCTTTAATTTCAAGACATTGCTTAGTTCATCTTACACTAATAGGGAAAAGCTTGTAGAAGCCTGCTTACTAGTAGTGTGCGGTAAATGGTGCATGCTATTACTAAGTACTAGTAGCGTGTGCATAGACCCGCACGCTACTACTACAAACTAGTAGTAGCGTGCGCGGCGGCGCCGCGCGCTACTAGTAACTTCTGTCGAGACCACCCCTATCCAGAAAGTACTAGTAGCGTGCGGTTTGGAGGCGCACGTTTCTTCTAGTACGAAAATACTAGTAGCGTGCCCCTAAAACCGCGCGCTACTTGTATTTTCTGGTAGGGCGTGCCCCGTGTCAGATTTACCGGTAGCGTGCTCGCTGGATAGCGCGCTACTAGTACCTGCAAGTCAACAAAAAAAATCTTGCTAAACCCCACCCGGTGCCTCTCTCACTTATCTTCCTCCTCCCGCAACCCACCCACACCACCACGTCTCTCCATGTTTTACCCTTTTTCCGCCGCCGCCTCGCCGGCCGAATCCGGCCACCTCCGGCAACTTCCCACGCCGCAGAGCACCTCCCCGCCACCGGATCCTCCTCCTCTCCCGTTTCCACGGCTGGCAGCCGCCGAATCGCCGCCCCACCTCAATTCTTAGGTCTGGAACAAGAGCATGGCGGCGGCTGAGATGGGCAGAGGAGGGGCGGGAGGACTAATCTCTCGACTTCACCAAGATCTGCGCCGCCAAGATGCAGCCGAGGGGCGGCTGAGATTTTTTTGAAGCAAAGGGTCCCCCCCCCCCCCCCCCCCCCCCCCGATTTCAATAATAGAAACCATTTATTACAATATCCTCCACAACACATCCACCACCGGCGAAAGCACATGCCCAGAAAGAGTAAAACAAAGTCTGATAGTTCTCAGAAGTAGTAAGCAAAAGAAGAGCAACTACAAAGCTAGACTTAGAACATCTCAACATCCTATCCTTGGCCTCCATGTCGCCCATCCTCTCGTGCTTCTGAAGGCTTCATCAGCGACCCGCACCAACAGCTTTGCGCCCATTTGTAGTTCCATTTTTGCGTCCTCCGATGCCTGCATTTTTGCCCACCAATCAATCCAGTGTCCAATTCGATGCATTACTTCAACTGGTTCGTTAGGCCATTTGTTTTCAAAACAAGCAAGGTTCCTAGCCTTCCAAATCCCCCAAAACACTGCTGCAACGCCTACTGACAGTTTCTTTCTTTGTTTATCACCAAAACTATCAAGCCAGTTAGTCAGACAGTGATGTACGTTAGTGAACTGACAGTTAAGACCAGTAGCCACGCTCACCACATTCCAGACATATCTAGATAAGGGGCAACTAAGAAAGATGTGGTCAATGCTTTCATCCTGTCCACAGAACAGACAGTTTTTTGTGCATACTCCACCTCTTTTCAGCAAAGCATCTCTGGTGAGAATACTACGCTTAAGTATCAACCAGATAAAAGTTTTAATCCTCAAAGGAAATTTTATTTTCCACCAAAATTTATAAGGAACACTTTCCATCGATTGCATAGCCAAATAGAAGGATTTTACTGAGAACTGTTTCGAGTCAGATAACAGCCAAATGAGCTTGTCCTCTTCTTCTGACAATCTCACATTTAAGCAAATGTCCAAGAGTTTCCCCCACTCTATCTGTTTTACTCCAGTTAAATTCCTTCTAAAAGAAAGAGAATTAATCCCAGAGTTTAATGAGGTTACGCCGGCCCGAGGAGGACGGGTACGGGGCGCCGGCCCGCCCAGCCCCAGCAGCAGCGGCTACGCCGGCGGGCGTGGCAGCAGACTCGCCTCCAGCGGCAACGACGGCGACGACATCGAGGAGGAGGACGAGGCAACCATCCCGCCCCATGACCCCGAAGCATGCCGACGAGGTCGTATTTATCACCTTGCTCTCTGTTCTCTTAGGCTACACTCGCACACAATTCATACACATGGTGGCTTTTTTATCTGCTTCGGTCTCTATTTATGATGCATTCCTTGCTGTGTGTTTCTGTGTTCATAGTCTAGCAAGTTGTTGAGTTTCAATGTCCGTCATCTGTTGTTGTGGTCTGATTAAGTGTTTTGTTCAGTTATGTGTGGGGTTTAGTTTGATGTCTGTCGTATGTTGTTGTGGTATGTTTCCAGTGACAATACCTTCTGTTCATGAGTACATACATACTACAGTTTGTAAGCACGCATATGCTGCTGTTTCCAATCATGGTCAGAGGTGCAAAAAGGTTTGGTTTTGCATCCTCTTCTCTTGTAAATAGGTATCAGATTCAGAGTTTCCCATGACAGCTAGTACAGGTTCTGTAGAAATTCATGGTTAACTACACACACTTTCTCATGAGCAGTTGTCGGTGTCAAATACTAGCTGGCAGTATCATTTTCTTTAGTGGTGTTTAAGTAGGTTTGGATCTGAATATCCATCCCTGGATGCAGCCATACGTACTTAACATTTAGAGCTGCTGTAGACCTGTAGTGTTCTTCTGTATATGGTCATCCTGGTTTCAGGTTTGTCAGGTTAGTTACAATCGTATTCTGTATAAGTGGTTGCTGTCAGTAAGTTCAGTACATGCTTGCTATGTAGTCGAGTCCAAACTGAACCAATCAATTTCGAAATTCAATAGCAAGCAGAAAGATGGGAGTGCTCTGGACATCACTACACATGTTCAGGTTTCAACGAATAAGCTAATGACCAGGAAACCATTAACTTAGCTGGTGTTAGCTGAATCCAGTTGCAGTTGCAGTGTTCGCATCTTGATCAGTTGTTGTACAGGTATGCCCCAGTAGTCTATTTGTGTGATGCAACTTGTTACACATTTCCCTCATCGATCTTTACCAGGATTAGATGAACTCATATGTTAACCTTTAGTGAAACCTGAAGCATTTCGATTGTGGCTTTGATCATGTCCTGTAGCTGATCTTCTAGTAGCTAATTATCTATACATGTCACTGCTGAAATCTGCTTTTGCTTGCTTGTACCACTAGTTCGTTGGAAGTAAGTTGATGGGCCGGCGACAACGACATCGACATGGGGCTGCAGTGGCGACGACATTGGCATCGGGATGTGGTGACGATAACAACTACATGCATCGACCCACGGGGCTGCTGAGACGACGATGTCGTCGCGGTGCTGCTGAAAGATCGATATGTCGACTAGAGGGGGGGTGATTAGGCGACTACCAAATTTTAATTCTTTTTCGATTAATTAAGGCTTGAGCAAAGTATAACAAGGTTGACTAGATGTGCACTAAGTGAGCAACCTATGTGATACAAGCAAGGTAAGTAACGTAGCGGAAGCAATAAGTAAAGGATAGAAATAACCGCAAAGTGGAGACACGGAGATGTTTCCCGTAGTTCCTTCCCAAGGGAAGTACGTCTACGTTGGAGGAGTGTGGAGCCACCTAGGCGCTCCAATAGCACGGATGTGCTCACTCTATTCTCCGTGAGCTTTACCCGTGGGGGTTTGGCTCATCCACTATGAGGTCACCTTGATGGCGTTGACCAAGCCGATACACAAAGGTCGGGGAACTCCACAATGAGTTGAAGCCTCCCAACAATGTCTCGGACTTCCTCCGAGACTCACAAAGGCACCTCGAGTTACAAGCAACCCAAGATGCAAGTTCCACACTATCCGTGTGGGGGGATTTGAAATTCCTTCGGTGGAGACGTAGATCTAGACCTCCTATGACACTCCTCAAAGTATCAAGTCGATTGAGTGGTTGGAGTGGGAGATCTAGTAGTTTGAAGTTCTTACAACAATGGGGCTTTGGCAAAGAATGGGGAATTAGTTCTAGCAGCTCAAAGTGTCCCAAGGTAGGTGGAGGGGTATAAATACCCCCTCCCTTTCTTCTGCCCGTTGGGAGGAAAAATCCCACGCGAGCGGTAGTACCGCTGGGTAGCCGGTACTACCGCCGCGGTCTTCACGCGCGCCTCCAAACGGTCAACGGGCCCGCTTCTGTCGACGACGAATCCCACCTCGCCGGTACCAGGCGGTACCGCTGGAGGTACCGCTGCAGGTACCGGAACCGTGGGCAGAACGGCCCGAACGGCGGTACCGGGAGCGGTACCGGCCGCGGTACCCTTTTCCTCTGCGCCCCTGGAGATGGCGGTACCACTTGGTACCGCTGGCAGTACCGCTGGCGGTACCGGAACCGCGGGCAGAACGCCGAAACGGCGGTACCCGCGGCGGTACTGCCCTTCGCAGCTCGCCCCAGGAACTGGCGGTAGTACCGCCTATCCCAGCGGTACTACCGCTCCCTGGTAGCTTTCACTCCTTTGGCTCCTTTTCATCGCGTCGAGACAACGGGGATAAATATAAAACCTGTTTAAACTCATATAAACTTGTTAGATGCAACCTTTGTATTATCATCAACATCAAAACATGATTAAGAGCAACAATGCTCTTTCAATCTCCCCCTTTTTGATGATTGATGACAATACAATGATTTGCTACAAAGTGATTCGAAAAATTTAGACGGAGCTCCCCCTAGATATGTGCACTACTCAAGAGTAGTCTTTGAAGCTCAAAGAATGCACATCGACTAGGATCAACACTCCCCCTAGATTTTTCAAACCATGCAAGAGATAATACAAACATACAAATCTTGCAACTAACATAGGAGGTTTAACACAAATAACAAGTTTAAACATGTCTTACACCATGCATAACAAAGTACTTGAAGCGATAAAAAACAAAGTTCACAAGCTCATAAGAATCAAAGATAACAACAAAGCTTGTGACTTAACCCATGCAAATCCCTCGAAACCTAATAGATATCTCTCCCCCTTTGGCATCAAGACACCAAAAAGGGAGAAACCATAGCTAGCGTCCCAAACCCTAGCCGGAGAGGTCTTCGTTGCTTGGGGGGCGAGGACGACGACGAGAAGAAACTTCAGGTTCACCATCATAATCGGACCAAGAGAATATGTGACCTTCTTCATCCTTAGCTTGCCAATTGCTCCAAGTGGTGATGTTCTTCTCCGAACCGGAAAGCACATCCTCTTCTCCTTTATCACGGCGACGTTGAATGTCGCGCTGACGAGCCAACTTGTCCTCCTTGTGATTTTGCCAAGTGCGCAGCTCCACAGCCTTGGACATGCAGAAAATCTTCTTCATTTGCTTTGCCATCCATGCAAAACCATCATTCCTCACAGGAGCCCGAGAGGGGCCAGCAGTGTCTTCAGCGGTCTTGTCCTTGGCCTTGTCATCCTTATGCTTCTCGGTATGATCCTTGATGAGCAGCTTCTTGGGCTTGTGTTCAATCCATAGCTTGGGGTCTCCAAGACCCTCGGACGGAAAACGATGATTCCAAGCCCAAAGGATGATCTTCATGACGAGTGGCCCATGACAAGCATTCTTCTTGTTCATGATGACAACAAACAGCTCATTCCAAATGAAATCCGCAATATCCAATCTTCTTCCGGTAGTCTTCAACTGATGCATCTTGACCATTAAGGTGCGGAGATAGCCATGGACTTCATCATAGTTGCCAACCTTGGGGTTAAGAACCATGCGATAGATGCGATGCATGATCTCATAGGGAGGATAGAGCCCCTCAGATTTCCCAACCTTAAACCTCTTCCAAAAATAAAGAGGACGAAGCGCTTCATTTTCCAGTGGTCTTGGGGCTTCATGAACACGGAACCAAGAGCTTGATAAGTGAGATGGAAGCAAAGATTGAGTACCATGGTCTTCAAAACCAAGCATAGCTGTGATGTCTTTCCAATTCTCACAAAAGAGGTGATCTTTGGTCATCCAAGAGAGATAAGGAACTTGATCTTCGGTACCAAAATGAACGGTGGCAAAGAATTGGCAAACAATCTTCTCATCATAGTCTTGCTTGAGGGACATAAGAGGGAGAAGCCCTTGCTCTTGACAAATAGACATAGCTTCTCCAAAGTATTCCGGGTGCCTTGACATGTGATCCATATCAATCCAGCGCTGAGGCACCACATTCTTGTCCGGCTTCCTATAGAGTAACTCAGAGTAGCATTCGGCTTGAAAGACATTGTGGAAGAAAGGATTATCGCCTCTGAACTCGGGGAGAAGGTTGTGCCGGGCAGTGGCATAGGGATCCAACTTTCTTTGGGCAAGGTACTGAGGTTCAGGCAACTGGCTTGCAGTGAGATACTTCTTCTTGTTACACGGCACTTTCTTGGACTTGGGCTTGGCCTTGCGAGAAGAGGAACCCGGATGGAGCTCCTCCTCTATCTCATCAACTTGCTCAACATGGTCCTTACCCCGAGCTTTCTTAGGAGCTCGACCTCTCTGACCACCTGTGAATAGCAGTGGATGGAAAGCATGGGGATAAGTAAATGCAACATGGTTTCATGATTTGGGAAGCAAGAGCACAATGTGAACGAAAGTGAGAGAACTTAATGGCTAGAGATGTTATTAAACACTTGGAATAGAGGCATCACATAGAGATGATGAACTAATTTCAACAAGGAACAAGAAAATCATCTCTAGGTGACTCCTATTAACCCTAGATGTAGAACAACAAAAATAGCCAATGAATCCTAACAAGATTCATACACAAGGTTCTAGGGTCCCTAAATTGCATCTCTACCAAACCAAATCGTCACAAGCACAAGAAGATTCATCATCCATACATCTCCACCCATCCACTAGGTGAGAGAGAGGGAGAGGACGTACCGGTGCTCATGGCGAGGGTCAAAGGTGAGGGAGAGGTGCTGGAGTGTCCCCGGGGCGTGGGAGGGGAAGCCCTTGGCCGGGGCACTCCTTCCCGGCGGCGGGAAAGGTCGGCGGCGGCGGATCTTGAGGAGAGGAGTTGGGGCGGCGTGGGGAAAAGAGGAAGTTTGACTTCCTCCCCACAGCCGCCCGACCCTTATCCTGCGAAAAACCGCTCCAGCGGTACTACCGCTTAACCCAGCGGTAGTACCGCCGGCCGGTTTCTGCGCAGCCCAATAACTGGGTATGCACTAAATCAAATGCTTGCGCATGATGGTCTAGTGCATAGCCAAGTATGGGATGCCAGTACCGGCGCCTGGGGGCACCACGTTGTGTAAGCTTAAAGGAAAGCGAGCACAATGCCATGTCGCCGGGTCCGACTTTCTGAGCGCCAAGAGCATGAAACCAAAAGCATTTTTTAGAAAGAAAAGTCTTTTGAGATAGGATTTTTGGCTTAGGATAGAACACAAACCGATAGGGGTGGGAGACATTCAACTTTGCAAGATGCGAAAAGGAAAGGCCAAAGGTTGAATGTTTTCCACAAGAGAAAGCCAAGGTCTAGAAAACCCAAATAAGATCAAATGAAGATCAACTCCTCATAAGGAGGAGGCGGTGGCCGAGGCCACCATGTATGAGCAATTATCAACCCAAAACCGCGAAGATATATCTTGGGTTTAAGGCCAATACTCATCGTTTAAGCACAATTTGTCACCGGAGTGACCAAATAAAGCACGAATTGTCTATGTGCGCATAATAGAAGTAGTGTTGACTCATGAGTTGAGCTACACTCCCCCTATGTCCATGCATGCATCTAAACTAGTTACGATGTCTACTAAGGGTATTTGTGCAAGGCGGTCAAGCAAAGTTGCTCGCATCAATGACATTTAGTTCATTCCTCAACTCTCGAAATCTTGGTTCATCAAGGGCCTTGGTGAATATATCCGCAAGTTGATCCTTGGTTCCTACAAAAGAAAGGTCAATGTTGCCCCTTTCCACGTGCTCCCGGATGAAATGATGACGAACTTCAATATGCTTCGTCTTGGCATGTTGCACGGGGTTGTGGGCGATCTTGATAGCACTCTCATTGTCGCAAAGGAGAGGCACCTTGGTGAAGTTAATACCATAATCCTTCATAGTTTGACCATCCATAAGAGTTGAGCACAACAACTTGCGGCGGAGATGTACTCGGCTTCGGTGGTGGAGAGAGCAACACAATTTTGCTTCTTGGAAGACCAACACACCAAGGAGCGGCCAAGAAATTGACAACTCCCGGATGTAGACTTCCTATCCTTCTTCTCTCCGGCATAATCCGCATCCGAGTACCCATGAGATGAAAGCTTGAACCCTTGGGATACCAAAGACCAAAGTTTGGGGTATGAAGCAAATATCGAAAGATGCGCTTAACCGCCACTAAGTGGCTCTCTTTGGGAGCCGCTTGATACCTTGCACACTTACCCACACTAAACATAATATCCGGTCTAGATGCACAAAGATAAAGCAAAGAGCCAATCATAGAGCGATAGAGTTTTTGATCGACATCGTTACCCTCGGTGTCGGTGTGGAGGTCGACGGAGGTGGACATGGGTGTCTTGTAAGGTTTGAGCTCCGTCATCGTGAACCTCTTGAGCATGTCTTGGGTATATTTGGCTTGATTGATGAAGGTACCTTCCCTATATTGCTTCACTTCAAATCCTAGGAAGTACTTCAACTCCCCCATCATGGACATCTCAAATTTGCTTGTCATTAGCTTTGCAAACTCATCATTGAAAGCATTGTTAGTAGAACCAAAAATGATGTCATCTACATAGAGTTGGCATATGAAAAGATTGCCACCCACCTTCTTGGTAAAGAGGGTGGGGTCAATAACACCAACTTGGAATCCACGGTCTACAAGAAACTCTCGAAGGTGCTCATACCACGCACGTGGGGCTTGTTTAAGGCCATAGAGTGCCTTGTCGAGCTTGTAAACATGGTCCGGATGGTTGGGATCCTCAAACCCGGGAGGTTGCTTAACATATACCAACTCATTAATAGGACCATTAAGGAAAGCACTTTTAACATCCATTTGTTGCAATTTAAAGTTATGATGAGATGCATATGCAAGCAAGATGCGAATAGATTCAAGACGAGCAACGGGGGCATAGGTTTCACCGAAGTCAACACCTTCGACTTGAGAGTAGCCTTGTGCCACCAATCTTGCCTTGTTTCGAATGACAATGCCGTTCGAATCTTGCTTGTTCTTGAAGACCCATTTGGTGCCGATGACGTTCTTGCACCCATTTGGCCTTGGCACCAACTTCCACACCTTGTTGCGCTTGAAGTTATTGAGTTCTTCATGCATGGCATCAATCCAATCATGATCTTCAAGAGCTTCATACACCTTCTTGGGCTCGATGAAGGACACAAAAGCATGGTTGGTGCTAAAGCTTGCCAATTGTTTTCTTGTGACGACCTTGCTTTGGACACCTCCAAGAACTTTGTCCAATGTATGCTCTAAGCGAGTTAATTTTTGCTCTCTTCGCAATTCTCTTCTCTTCTTGGTCTCCTCCGAAGTTTCTTGAGAGATGACTTGATCATTTCCTTCATCATCGGAGTCATGTGCATTGTTTTGATCTTGAGCTTGATCTTGATGAGGACCACCTTGATCTTGTTCTTGATCATTGTCGTGTGCACCATCTAGAGCTTGGTCTTGAACATCAAGTTGTGGAGAGGAACCACTAGGTTGATCTTGTTCTTGACCTTGCTCACTTGTTTGAGGGCTCGGAGTTTGTTCTTGGTTACGGGGAGGATCTTGAGTTGGTGATGGTATGACTTGAGGAGGAGCTCGAGGAGGATCTTGAACTTGAGGAGGATCCTCTTCAATGGGACGAATGTCCCCAATTGCCATCCTTCTTAGAGCGAGCTCCATAGGTACATCACCTACAACATTAGGATCAACTTGCCCCACTTGGGAGCCATTATCCTCATCAAACTTCACGTCACTAGATTCTTCAACTTGACCGGTGGTCTTGTTGTAGACTCTATAGCCGTGAGAGTTTGTGGAGTAACCAACAAAGATACCCTCATAGATCTAGTTTCAAACTTAGATAACCGGTTACCTTTCTTGCGAATGAAGCACTTGCATCCAAAGACACGAAAATAAGAAAGATCCGGTTTCTTCCCAAGAAGAATCTCATATGGGGTCTTGTTCAATAGCTTGCGGAGAAATAACCGATTTGTTGCATGACAAGCGGTGGAGATGGCTTCGGCCCAAAAGTTAACGGAGAAGCATACTCCGCAATCATGGTCCTAGCCGCATCCATAAGAGTCCGGTTCTTCCTCTCCGCAACACCATTTTGTTGAGGGGTGTATGGAGTGGAATATTGATGAGCAATCCCTCTTCACTAAGAAACCCCTCCACGGTATAGTTCTTGAATTCGGACCCATTGTCACTTCGAATTGTCATGATCTTCTCTTGATATTGGCGTTGAGACATGTTGATGAAGTCAATGACTCTTTGTTGAGTCTCACTCTTTTCTTGAAGAAATAGACCCATGTGTATCTTGAATAGTCATCAACAATCACCAAGCAATACTTCTTCCCACCAAGACTATCATAAGATAATGGACCAAAAAGGTCCAAATGAATGAGCTCTAGAATCTTGTTGGTGGTAATCTTCGTCTTTGGTGGATGGGCTTCTCCATGTTGCTTTCCTAGAACGCATGATCTACACACACGATCTTTGGAAAACTTAATATCGGTTAGTCCAAGAATGTGATTACCACTTTGAAGATCATGGAGTGTTCTCATATTGGTGTGGGCTAGTCGGCGGTGCCAAAGCCAACCCACATCAACTTTAGCCATTAGACAAGTCGCGGCCGACATGCTCTCTTTCGAGAAATCAAGCACATACATGCCGTACTCGACATGTCCAACAAAGACTACTTTAAGAGATCCCTTCACGGTGATGATCACACTCTCGTCATCAAAATAACACCCATAACCACTTTTAGTAAGTTGATAGACGGAGAGTAAGTTGTAACCAAGGGACTCAACGACAAGTACATTCTTGATAGAGACTTCTCTAGCAACAACGACCTTGCCTCGTCCCAATACCTTAAGCTCGCGGTTGTCACCAATTTTGACTCGTGAATATTGAGGTAGAGGAGGTTCAATATCATCCACCAAGTCAATGCGTCCGGTCATGTGTTGGGATGCGCCACTATCCACCGTCCATCGACCCGCACCGGACGCCACACCCTACAAGGAATCAAGTCTTTGATTTAGGTACCCATTTTTCGATGGGTCCTTTCTTGTTAGTCACAAGGGTCTTAGGAACCCAAATAGCCCAATGATAATCATCACCATAAGAAGAGCCAACATATTTAGCATAAACATGACCATCTCTAGATTTCATAAGAACATAAGATGGGTTATATTTGCCGGCAAAGTCATTATGGGTAGGAAGGTCCCTTGTGACCTCACCACCCACAATGGTGTTGGTCTCCTTCTCTTTAGCCAACTCCCCCTCCTTCACAAAGATAATAGCTTTTGAAGAGGGAGAAGACTTCTTCTTCTTCTTGTTCTTCTTCTTTGACTTGGTAGAGAAACCAAGTCCTTCTTTTCCAATTTGATCCTTTTGATTGCTCAAAAGGTCATTGAGGTTCTTTTCTCCTTGGGCACAAGCCATAATGCCCTTCTCAAGTTGAGATTTCAACTTAGCATTCTCTTCAACAAGGTTAGCATGCTCACAACAAATAATAGATTTAGCAATAATTTCATTTGATGTGGAAGCAATAACTTCTTTCACTTGTTGACCTAGGAATTGATCATGAGACTTCTCAAGTTTGGCAAAAGACTCTTTGAGGGTTTTGAGTTCCTCATCAAGTCTCTTGTTTTCCTTCTCAAGTCTAGCATGTTCAATGCCTAGCTCAAGCTTCTCATTCTTATAGACTTTAGAAGTAGCAAGAGCATGTTCATGATCCTTTTTAACTCTAGACATGTCAATAGCATAGGATTCCTCGGAATTAGATAGGGCCTCCTCAAGGGACCTTCTACGAGTTTGCTCCTTTTCAAGAGCAATAGCGAAATCCGCTATCTCATTAGCATAGTCAACCTCACGGTTTGCCATGCCCGAAATGATCTCCTCCTTTTGATCTACAAGAGAGTTAGTTTCCTCAAGTTGCTCCAAAAGAGCATCAACATTCACTTTGTCTTCTCCTTTAAGATTGCTAGCCACACGTCCACCTCATTTGGACTTTGGGGCTCCTTCACAACATTCTCTACACAATCCAATAAGGAAGGAGGTGTAGAGGCAATAGGTTTAGGAGAAGGAGTTACCGAGGTGGCTTTTGCCATGAGACATGTGTAGGGAATGGACTCATTTTCATTGGGGGATTCAAATAGGGATGACGGTGTAGAGGAAGGTGTAGCTATGGCAATGCGAGCGGTAGCTACAACTTCATCTTCATCTTCATCACCGGACGTGTATTCTTCCAAAACTTTTCTATCTTGAACACACAAGGCATTGGTAACCCTCTTCTTCACGTAGTTCTTGTTGCCGTTGCCCTTGGACTTGTCTTTTCTCACAAGCTTGCCATTGTGGTCCTCTCGATTCTCCCAAGGACAATCGGCAATGTAGTGATTGAGATTACTACAATTATAGCAAGTCTTTGGACGGTCTCCTCTTGGTCTTGCAACGAAGTTCTTCTTAGCAAAAGGTCTTGAAGATCTCTTGGAACGGTTGCCCCAATAGGCTCTTGAAGCAAGAGCCATGTGCTCACAATAGTCTTTCTTGATCTCCTCCGTATCCTCCTCTTCACCTCCATGTTCAAACTCTTCTTCACTAGTGATGGTGGTGGACTTCAAAGCGACATTTGGAGATTGTCCCGCAAGTCCCCTTTGCCGAGCTTGAGCATGAATAGAGCTCTTGACAACCATCCCAATGGATACAAACTCGTTGAGCACGGTGTTGGAGTCAAGTGTTGAGAAGTCCGGTCTTGATCGAATGGTTTGAGCTAAGCCTTGATTTGAGGGAGTGATGGCCTTGAGAAATTTGCGCTTGATCCAATTATCACTAATCTTCTCAAAACCGAAATCATTCAAGGTGATGGCAAGAGCGGAGAGTCTTCGATAGAGATCTTCGGGGGTCTCATCTTCATTCATCACAAACTCATCGGCTTCATCTTGAACCGCTTCATACTTGGAAAGTTGAATGCTTTTGTTCCCCAAGAACAAGTTATGAAGATTCTCCCAACATTGCTTTGCCGTCGTGCACATACGGATATGCGTGCGATAAGTTGGGCTTGCGGCCGTTTGTATCATGTGCATGGCGGTGGCGTTGAGTTGATGATTGGCCTTCTCCGTTGGAGTCATGTTGTGTGGGTCTTGAGGATGGAAGCCTTGCTCTAAAATGTCAATCAAGAAAACACAACAACTAGACATGTGTGAACGCATAGAGAATTGCCAATTAGGAAAGTCTTTTGGATCAAGCTTAGGAGGTGCGCCCATATTGGCGATGTGTGGCGGAGAGACGTGTTGGTGGATTGTGTTATACACTTGTTCCGGTGGAACATTAGCATACACCCCCGGCGGCTTCCTTGGGGTTGAGTTACCATCCTCGGAGTTCTTTGTTTCGGGATTGGCTTGCGCCTTTCCGTCCGCATTGACAATACCCGTAGAAGGAAGAGTATCTACCTTCCCGGGACATTTTCCAAGGAGGGTAAATCAACCTTAGGAGGATCCGGTTTCCCTAGGAACTCCTTGAACATTTCTCGCATCGATTCCTTCATGCTTATGTTGAGGTTGGTAGTGATCTCGGTATTGAGATTCGATATCTCACTCTTGAGTTCACTAACAACCTCACCAAAGCGTTCATTAGTAACCGATGCGAGAGGGTCCACGACGTCCGACATATTCTCTTAGGCGGTGAAGCCTTAGATAAGAGACGAGGCTCTGATACCAATTGAAAGATCGATATGTCGACTAGAGGGGGGGTGATTAGGCGACTACCAAATTTTAATTCTTTTTCGATTAATTAAGGCTTGAGCAAAGTATAACAAGGTTGACTAGATGTGCACTAAGTGAGCAACCTATGTGATACAAGCAAGGTAAGCAACGTAGCGGAAGCAACAAGTAAAGGATAGAAGTAACCGCAAAGTGGAGACACGGAGATGTTTCCCGTAGTTCCTTCCCAAGGGAAGTACGTCTACGTTGGAGGAGTGTGGAGCCACCTAGGCGCTCCAATAGCACGGATGTGCTCACTCTATTCTCCGTGAGCTTTACCCGTGGGGGTTTGGCTCATTCACTATGAGGTCACCTTGATGGCGTTGACCAAGCCGGTACACAAAGGTCGGGGAACTCCACAATGAGTTGAAGCCTCCCAACAATGTCTCGGACTTCCTCCGAGACTCACAAAGGCACCTCGAGTTACAAGCAACCCAAGATGCAAGTTCCACACTATCCGTGTGGGGGGATTTGAAATTCCTTCGGTGGAGACGTAGATCTAGACCTCCTATGACACTCCTCAAAGTATCAAGTCGATTGAGTGGTTGGAGTGGGAGATCTAGTAGTTTGAAGTTCTTACAACAATGGGGCTTTGGCAAAGAATGGGGAATTAGTTCTAGTAGCTCAAAGTGTCCCAAGGTAGGTGGAGGGGTATAAATACCCCCTCCCTTTCTTCTGCCCGTTGGGAGGAAAAATCCCATGCGAGCGGTAGTACCGCTGGGATAGCCGGTACTACCGCCGCGGTCTTCACGCGCGCCTCCAAACGGTCAACGGGCCCGCTTCTGTCGACGACGAATCCCACCTCGCCGGTACCAGGCGGTACCGCTGGAGGTACCGCTGCAGGTACCGGAACCGTGGGCAGAACGGCCCGAACGGCGGTACTGGGAGCGGTACCGGCCGCGGTACCCTTTTCCTCTGCGCCCCTGGAGATGGCGGTACCACTTGGTACCGCTGGCAGTACCGTTGGCGGTACCGGAACCGCGGGCAGAACGCCGAGAACGGCGGTACCCGCAGCGGTACTGCCCTTCGCAGCTCGCCCCAGGGAACTGGCGGTAGTACCGCCTATCCCAGCGGTACTACCGCTCCCTGGTAGCTTTCACTCCTTTGGCTCCTTTTCATCGCATCGAGACAACGGGGATAAATATAAAACCTGTTTAAACTCATATAAACTTGCTAGATGCAACCTTTGTATTATCATCAACATCAAAACATGATTAAGAGCAACAATGCTCTTTCAGCTGCGGCGACGATGACAACGACGAGGGGCGGCAGCGACGGCGATACGAGACGACCTCGACATAAGGTTGTGGCCCTCCACGCTGTATGTATGATAGATGGATGAAATGGATGTATGGCTGTTGAATCATGTGTAAGCATTTGGTTGGATGAGTTGTGGGAATAAAATTATACTGAATACGTTTTTTTAATTCCTAATTTGTTACTAGTAGCTTGCAATTTGTAGGGCACGCTACTAAGATACACCATAATTTCTTTTTTTTAATCCAAAAAATTGTGCTAGCAGCGTGCGGGGACAACGGCACGATGCTACTACTCGTATTACTAGTAGCGTGAGGGCTAGAAATGCACGCTACTAGTACATTTACTGGTAGCGTGCAGCTCCGCACGCTACTGCTATTCGTTAGCAGTAGCGTGACTATTGTAGCGTGCGCCCGCACGCTACTAGTAACCATTTTCAGCACGCTACTAGTAGCCTTTTTCCAACCAGTGTTAGACTGATTAGGAGTTGTTCTCGATCGGTTTAGGGCTTCGATTTGGGGATATTGTTTGCTTTTGTTCATCTTTGGCCGAATAGGGTTTGTTCTCCGTTTAGGATTTGGGGTTAGCCCGATGAATACTTCGCATCGCACGCGACGAAGATTACTAATGGATTGCTCCAATTGCATGACCATTTTGATTGATCTTGGAACAAAGAGAGGAGTTTTCTGAACACTGAATCAGTTACACGTAGCCCCCATTTAGGCCGTTCATAAGTGCATCAAGATTCGTGCTTGACTTTTTTTTAACTCTCAAACAACTTCCCTTTTTTGTTTCTCTCAAATCAAACAACCTATAGATTTGAAACTTAGCAGTTCAATCAAACATTTGAGATAAATGTGGGAAAAAACTCCTGATTTTTCTGGCATTAAAATATATGTTGATTCACAACTTTTTCTTTGCAGAAACCATGCCAAGTATAAGACACCACTGCACGATTTGGCCAACCCTGTGTTGAGGAAGAATCCTGTTATACCTAGTAGTATCATCTTTTTGAGCCGCATGTGCAATGTTACAATGAGGCTATCTTTTTTATGCATTTTACTATTTGGTTTCATCTACCGAGGATTAAAAATGTGCCACGTTGTGTCGAGTATATGTCCTACGATATATCGTAGGCACATCTGTAGGATAACTAGGTGTGATTTGTACGAGGGAGTTCATATGAGGCACAATTTTGGTCGTGTTTTGTACTTGTAGTCTCTAAATTGTATTTTTTTCTAATTATGATTCACATTTTTTACAGAGCTTTAGCGGCAAGATGATCCTTGCCAATGGTGTGGGCAACTGCTCCAAAGAGGCTGGAAATTGCAGTTGTCGTGTCGCGAAGGATACCTTTTTTTAGGTTCGGCACGGGGCGCGAAGGAGGCTGAGAATCGTCTCTCCCGAGTGATCAAGATCAAGCTCTCTGATTCGACGCTCAAAGTAATCAACACAGGGACACAAGGAGTTACCCAGGTTCATGCGCTTGGAGGCTAACAACCTACTCCTACATGTCTGGATTGATGTGTTCTTCATGGTGTGGCTTACAGAGTGGCTTCCGGGTAGATTACCCGGGAGGTGTTTGGCTAGAGGTAGAAGAAGAGCAGATCCGGGCCCTGAGGAGATCACCTCTCTCTCTACCCTCTCAGCCCTAGCCAAGCCTTGCTCCCAAACTTGTTTTCCTCCCCTTTGCCTCGGTGGCCTTGGTCCTCCTTTTATATGCTAAGGGGATACCACACAAGTCACACGAGGAGGGGGGGGGGGGGGGGGGGGGGGGGGGCAGATGTCGTGTCAGTGATCAAGATCAAGCTCTCCAATCCGACGCTCAAAGCAATCAACACAGGGACACAAGGAGTTATCCTGGTTTAGGCCGCCCGGAGGCTAACAGCCCTACTCCTGCATGTCTGGATTAATGTGTTTTTCATGGTGTGGCTTACAAAGTGGCTTCCGGGTAGAGTACCCGGGAGGTGTTTGGCTAGAGGTAGAAGAAGAGTAGATCCTGGCCTGAGAAGATCACCTCTCTCTCTCTACCCTCTCAGCCCTAGCCTTGTCTTGCCTTGCTCCCAAACTTGGTTTTCCTCCCCTTTGCCTCGGTGGCCTTGGTCCTTCTTTTATAGGCTAAGGGATACCACACAGGTCACACGAGGAGCGTGGGGGGGGGGGGGGGGGGGGGGGGGGGTTTAGGCGGGAAAACCCCCCCAGCTGCCTAATTAAGGCGACGTGGCTTCTTCTCGTCCAAGTATCTCCCGTGGGTTAGGTGAGGGCGTCCACCTTTGGGGAAAGCGGGGCGGACAGGGCCTGACAGCTCCACCGGACATGTCCCCAAGCCGCGCCTTCCTCGCCTTGCTTCTCAAGTCTTCTAGGGGCTTCTGGCACGTGCTGGCGTGCTTATCTCTTGCTCGTACGGAGGCTTACCCAAGAGGGAATCCAGCCTCCTGTCGGGTACTCGGGCCCTCGGGTCTCAGTCTTGTTCTCCGGGTTGCAGGTGACCCCGGGAGGCCACCTAGTCCTTAGCTGCAGGGCGTCGATGTCGAGCTTGCTGGGTTCCCGCGGGGTAGGTAGGCGGACCCACCTACCAGTCTTGTCATTTGGCCTTGTCCATCTTCTCGGTGGGCCCACAGGTGGTGAACCCACTTTGGTAGCATAAGGGGAACCCCATGTTCCACTGTTGCGGCAACAGCTCTTCCCAAGAGGGCGAAGGGAGGTCTCCGACGGTTGGCCACTTCTATGGGGAAGTGTATCAAACCCCACCATTCCAAGGAACGTCATCCTGAAGATCAACACCGGATGCAGCTCAATGGCAAAGCTCACAATGTTATTGGGAGGACTGCCATGATTCAAGAGTGGGCAGACTTTGCCCGATTAAGATTTGCTACTTCTTGACCTACAAGATCTTGAAGCAGGATATGTGTGTACAGGTTCACAATGATCATGAGGTGTTCCGAGCACAATTCAACCCTTTCCATGATCGATTTGCGTGTGGGGTGAACTCTAGAACTGTCTATGTGGTAGTATTATGATTGCTTAATCTTACGTTATTAAATATTTAGTCTTGTGTGTTATCTTCTTCTAGTTGTTTAGTATTATGTTATATCTTTGATTGTTAAGTTGTTTACTGTTATCTTATTATCTTGATTGTTACTAATTTTGCTACTAATCTCACCACTCGAAGAATAAGAGGTTGCCTCATCGCACGTCTCACACTTGCACACAACCAAACAGGAGTCGTTGCATTAGCCACATTCTAAACAGTGAACCAAACAACAAGTTCCAGGTTTTCCACCGTGTAGAAAAAATTATTACAAGCAACCCAACAGACCGCAGAATCATCTCTTATTTTGGGGTTTCTCGTGGCTCGAATCCATGATTTCCCGAGGATCAAAGGCCAGAAGCCGGTCCCTTATGTTGCCCGGATAAATGCCCATTTGGTCGAGAATCTCACGGAAGTACTTGGAAGGATTCACAACCAAAGCGAAGCTCCTTTCTTCTCCGTCTTCTTCCTCTTGGCCCACCGCGCGGGCACAGTAACCAGCCGGCCAATAGGCACATCGTACTATACCTCACTATTGCCTACCACTCCATGCAGTAGCTGCATGTAGACCTCGAGGGAGGAGCAGGAGCGGCTAGCACTTGTCCTTCCTGTCCTCTTGTGTGTACCCTCACGCACAAATTCGTTTGGTTGATTGTTTTGGAACTTGTGGATTTTCATACTGTACAAGGTTTTAAAATTTATAAATTCCGATAGAGAAGGCTTAAATACTTGCCGGTATTGTTTCATGTTTGTGAAAATCACGCAGTACCGACAACAATGTGGATTCAGCACACTATGAAACTCCGAATTCGTGATACTTTTTATACATAGATAGCTTCTAGATTCTAGTGGACTGTGTGGATCCGGGTCTCTTCTTTGCATGGTTGATTCTGGCTTCCCGTGTCACTGAATTTGCATGGAATCCAAGACCCAGCTAGCTAGCTCACGTGAAAGACCGGCAGACAGACAGAGGCACGCGCAGCTAAGCCAAAGCCAGGTCCATCCATCCATCTTTCACATCATCAGCAAAAGTGCCAGAAAGCTTGAAGCGACGCGAGTATGAATGAGAGCGGCCGGGGAGAAACAGAGTCAGAGATGACCTTTGTTTAGCTCCTCTCTCCAAATGTCCTCTCCACATTATTGTTTCTAGTTATACGGGACATACAAAAGTAAATGTTTTTTTTTTAATAGGAGGGCCTCGCCCCAATTACAAAAGTAAATGTTAAAACGCAGCAGCTATACAAGATTCTACCGCGAAAACTGAAAACGAGTCAAATGTATCCGAAATGCAAAAAAAAAAAAGTCAAATGTATCCAGTGACGCCTTGCGCATATGCATGGCTACTGCAGACCTGCGCCCGTTTCGTTTGCTGAATCAAATCAAGTGTGCAGCTAGCGAATGTGAGAGGCGTACGGCGTTCCTGCGAGGCATCGTGCGGCTAGCTGCAAAGCCTGCGAGCGCCATGATCGCAAGCAAGCAAAGACACGGTAAACCAGTACGAGTGCTTACGGTTTCACGTGGTGTGAGCTGACGTGAGGAATTCAGTTCGTGGCAAGGCGAGGCTCTCAGCTCAGGCAGGGGTAGCGTGTGAGTTTTTTTTTTGCATAAAAGCGTGTGAGTTGAAACAGCGAGAGTGCGAGACCATGCAGGCATTCACTGTAGGATATATGCTCTACACACTGCCATGTATTGTAGTACGTCTGTACGTATGTACACACCCGTGAGACCGTAGTAGGTAGCAACGGAACTGGACATAGTGAAGGTATATGCTACTACTCCCTCCGTTCCAAATTACTTGTCTCAACTTTGTCTAAATTTGGATGTATCTGTGAGTTGAGCCCGCGGACGTGTTCGTTATGTACACGGAAGATTCGACTGAGATTTTTGACTCCCGAGGTCTATTGCTCTCTCCACGCATAAAAATTGAAAATCATATTTATAAATTTCCAAAAATCATGAAAAATCGCAGATGCAGCCAATGGTGCATCCCATAGAGCTACAAAATACTATTTATTTTGAGCTACAAAAAAATGAAAGGGTGTGGGTCTAAGCATGCATATTTTCAAATGACTAAATTTTATCAGATTTGTCATTTCTGCGTAGTCATAATATAACATATTTGAAATTGATATTTTGCACGGTTATGGGATACAACATTGGCTACTTTCGGATTTTTTTGGATTTTTTTAAAACTTAGAAATATGATTTTTGATTTTTTGTAAATAGATGGAACACTCTTTCTCGGGAGCCAAGAGCTCTTTCCGCTAGTATTATACAATAGTTTAAACTAGGTGGAGCAGGGTCGATGCGACATTCTGTTCATTCAAAGGTTTTTTCTAGAGGGATTTGGCAAAATGCCCCAAATATTATTTGCCCCTAGCCCTGTTCCAGTTTATAGAAGTGCGCATATTCATACATCATTATGCTAACAAAATTATTAGCAACACACCACGAATTGTAAATCACCGAATTCGTATTTGAAACAGCTTTATAAATGATACACTTTTTTGGGCATATAGCTCGTATTTTGTTGTTCCAATAAATGATTCATAAAAACTGAAAGAGAGTAACCAATAGTAGGTTCATACGCAAACCAAGCTCCAAGCCATGATCCTTTTTTGTTTATGAAATGTCGGTAGGAGCCCTGCAATTTCTATTAAGATAATATAAGAGTTTGTTACAGAAAATAACATGCTTTAACGCGCATGTTGCCTCCTATTCACATGTATTTTTCACATGTCTTAGATCCCCGTCCCACTCCTGTCATAACTGTATACAATAATTAATAAAGCAAATGGATTTTTTCTAAATTAACAATCAATCATTGACTATGTATAAATTAAATATTTCCAACAAGGGTAATAATCAAAAGGATATCTTTTCATTATGCATAAGTTAAACTGGAGGAAAGTGTGAATGCAAAATATACTTGTCATGAGGTAAAATGGAAGATTATAAGATTTATTGTTGGTGATCCTCCTAAAACAAAGTGATTGAAGGAAAATGAACTATTTTCTACAAACATCAAAATAGTAAATAAAAGTAATGTGCGAATATTAAAGAAATCTTAGGAATGTGGTGATTTTTCAAGAATGTTCATAATTTACGCTGAAGTTTCTTGTTGTCTCTAGGCTTTTAGAAGACGTTTGATTTTTAAATATGATTTTCTAATTCAAAGCTCTATATTAAACTACGCCTTTTATGCACGGTGTAATATTTCCTATAGTACTTAGTTGTCGCATTTTATTAATGCTTTCCCTGACTATGAGTAACTTTTAAAATATCACTAACAGATTTACTTTCTAATTTACATGCAAAAAAAATCCCTTTCAAAAACATACATCATTTAAATATAAATCATGTATATGTTTAGATGTTAGAAATCAAAATTAAACTTGTAAATATAGAAAAAATATCAAACTTTCTAAAACCGACGACCAATAGTTTATCCAGATGCAAAACAACACATATTTTGCAATTCTTCGAAGCTCACTCTTAGTGAGATTTACTCTAGTACTACATAAATTTGAGTAATTTAGTTTGTATACAAAGTGGTGCATATATTAAACTCTAGTACTTTGCAAATCCAAATACATGTAGCGTACAATAAAGGTATCGGTTTGTACGCACAACATATGCTTCAGACTTCCAAAAAAATATGTTTATTCCCATTTTGAAAAATGTTCGTCTCTCAAACTGATGCTCTCTCTCTCTCTCTCCACATGTTTACGTGTTGTGCGCACCACATCTTTTCACTTTCCATGATCGCCCTATTCTGCCACATCAACCCGACGTCGCATCGAAATGCTACCATATATCTTTGCCAACTGTCACCAGAGATGGGGTGAGTTTTGGTCGAAAGCTTGTTGGATTTGTTTGAAAGTTGTAATATAATTTTCGGCAGAAAATTCACGTTTGTGAGTTTGAAAGTTGTATTTGTGAAGCTGAAAATATTAACTATTGTATAGTGGAAGTTGAACTATTATGGGTTTCCAAATTGAAGTTGTAACCTTTGAGACGTGGACATCATGAGGAAGACGCAGAAATCGTGTCAATTGTCGGCCTCAACTAACAGAGTTTGCAAATCCTTAGACAGGAGGGAGTGCGCGAGTATGGCGGTAAGCGTATAATTCTATAGCCCAACACATATATAGGGGCCAACACCTCTCAAATTTTGCTAAATCATCTAAAGAAAGTTCCATCCTAAATGTTTCGTTGATCTCTTGCTAAGTTTGGTCCAGGGCCTTTCTAACAACAGAAAAATGGATGTTATCAGGTACGTTAACAGATCCACATACTACTAGCAATTAGAACACAGTCCCAAATAGGGGCATGCATGCATCTTCCTCATTTTACGCAGGTGCGTAGTAGAATGTAGAAACAGTAGACCTACTTGTTCTATCCTAAATTCCCAAGATCCCTTTCTAAATTTGGGCCCGAAACATCGAATAGACCCTGACGATACAAGCGAACGCACGCAGGCTCTCCATTCCCGGCACCGGCACAAGTCGCGTGAAACCGATCGAGGAACGCCTCGCAGCACCATCACGCAATTCACCCACCCACCCAGCCCAACCCAAACGGCTCGCGTTACCCGGGGAAGAAAAGCCAGCGGTTCGCAGTAAAAATCGCAGAGAACGAGGAGCAACGGCCGGCCGGCCAGCACGAGGAACAGCACGCCGTCACGCGCCGCGGCCCGGTCCCGTCGCGTCTCCGCCGCCCGTCTCGCACTGCATGAAGCATGAGCCGTCCAAAAAACCCAGCGGGAAGAAGAGAACAAGAAACGCTCGCACTATTGCTTACGTAAACACTTTTTTTGTTTGGAGCCGCGCGCGCAAAGGGACGAGGGAGAGATAGATATCGCTGGCGGGTAAGAAGGATCCAAGCAAAAAAGCAGCAGGAACAGACCGGAACCTGGAGCAATATTCTTTCTCGTCTTTTATTTCTTTCCATCCCACAGTCGTTTTCCTGACAAAACTTGCACCACAGTCGTTGGGTCCATGCTATAGTAAGTAGTATTTTCTAAAGTATTGTTTTTAGTCATCAGAGTTTTGAACGTGAGACTGTTTACGTCTGGCGCCTGGGCGACGGGAGGTTCTGCACCTCGTTCCTCGTGCGCGGCTCACTGACTGGAACGGACGAGGAGGAGAGGCCGAAAGGGGGTGGCAGTCAGTAGTGAGTAACTGCAGGGGCGCACTGGAGAAAACGAGGCGCCGGTGACTGGCAAGCCCGGCCGGGAGGGGCACCACGCTTCCCGCATTTCTCAGCACGCTCCCAAACCGGTTTCGGCAACTGCTTCGGCCACACGGCCCCATGAACCCAGGTGCAAATTTGTGTATACGGGTCAAATTTGGTGGACGGTTTCCGTTCTTTCATGACACTAATAATTTCCCTCCAAAGTTAGCCATTTACTACTCTCCTTTTGTTAATTGAAGGAATGCAAGACTATGTCATGTTGACAACACAATTATCTCATCAAGTGTTCTTCATCAAAAAATAAAGCTCTTCATTTGGAAATCTTTCTTACACGCAAACCGAACACGAGAAGGACGACTATGTTGAATTGTACTGTGAAATATTTCGTGAGTCGGTAACCAACCGATGTTACTTCGTGAAGGTAGCTCTAATAGTACAAGATAAAAAATATATGTTAGCGTATAGAGCCTATTTCAAGAATGTTTGATGAAGTAGGTTAATTGTTGCCCTTTTTGACATGTGTTGCGGAAGTTCTTTTTTAACATCAGTAGTTTTTGTTTTTATCGATGGCTCCATTCGCTCAATCTCGCTTATTCAAAGGGGTCCAGAGCCGCCAACGCCATCTTGCCAGCACAAACTGTCCCACTGGCCGATGACACACGACGACATTTGTCGCAACCTAAAACGACAAAATACGTTGACATGCAAGATATGACGGCGGTCGTTACGCGTCACTTGATCTTGGTCTATATACTCCGCCCTCCCCATCGACAGTCGACACACACGACATATGGCCTATCGTCGATGACAGCCACATGTCCGTACCTCACTTTGGGACCCCTAGGCATTACATTCGCTCTCCTTCTCCACTTATCTCGCTCCGCTGCCATTTTAACACGTGTCTGCAGATTTGTCTGTTTAACATTAGTAGTATTTATCGGTCGTTCCATTCACTCCATTTCGCTACTTCAAGAGGATTCAAAACAACCGCCATTTTGACCGCACAAACTACCTCACTAACCCGCTAACTAGCCGACGGCGCACTACGTCATTTGTCGCTATCTAAAACGACAATGTACATTGACATGCGAGATATGGAAGCTAACTATAGCATCCCCACGGCCGTTACGCGTCACTCAATCTTGGTTGATATACTCCGCCCTCCGCCAACGGTCGACACACGACATATTACCTATCGCCGACGGCCACCACATGCCGGGTACCGCACTTTGGGACCCCTAGCCATTACATTCACTCTCCTTCTCCACTGATCTCACTCCGGTGCAGCACTCCCGTCTCTTTAGCCAAGAGACAAAACCATGGAGCCTTCCAAGCCTGCCACCACAAGGCAACTCCCTTCTTAAAACCCCTCTGGCCTTTGCCCACACTCCCCACTCTCTCCACCCACCAGCCCACAACCATGGCTGCCCTCCCCCGCCTCCTCCTCCCCCTCCTCCTCGTTGCTCTCCTAGTCATGCTCCCTCTCCACACCGTCGCCTCCTCCGACGCCGCCACCTCCTCGCCGCCAAGGCCGAGCTCTCCGACCCCGCCGGCGCCCTCTCCGGCTGGGATGCCCGCTCTAGCCAGTCCTCTGCGCATGGCCGCACGTGTCCTGCGCCCACAACTCCACCGCCGCCGTCGCCGGGCTCCACATCTTCAACCTCTCCATCGCCGGCGTCTTCCCCGCGTCGCTCTGCTCGCTGAGGTCCCTGCAGCGCCTCAACCTCGCCGGAACGACCTCGTCGGCCCCCTGCCCGCCTGCCTCGCCGACCTCCCTTCGCTCGTGACCTCGACCTCTCCGGGAACGACTTCTCCGGCGAAGTCCCGGCGGCCTACGGCGCCGGCTTCCGGTCGCTCGCCGAGCTCAAGCTGGTCCAGAACTCCCTCTCCGGCGATTTCCCGGCGTTCTTGACCAACCTCACCACCCTCCAGGTGCTCCAACTCGCCTACAACCCTTCACGCCGTCGCCATTGCCGGAAAACATCGGCGACCTCACCGTCCTCCGCCAGCTATATCTCGCCAGTTGCAATCTGACCGGTAAATCCCTTCTTCCATCGGAAACCTTGGACATCTGGGCAATCTGGACCTCTCGTATAACAGCCTCTCCGGCGAGATACCCGCAAGTGTTGGGAATTTGAGTTCTCTGTTCCAGATGGAGCTCTACAGTAACCTGCTCTCCGGAGGATACCGGAGGGCTTGGGGCGGCTCAAGAAGCTTCGGAACATTGACATGTCCATGAACCTGCTCACCTGCCAGGTACCGCAGGACATGTTCGCCGGGCCAAGCCTGGAGAGCGTGCACATGTACCAGAACAAACTGACCGGTCGCCTTCCGGCGTCGCTTCGGACCGCGCGGCGCCTCGTCGATCTAAGGATGTTCCAGAACCAGATCGAAGGGCCGTTCCCGCCGGATTTCGGCAAGAACTGCCCGCTGGAATTCTTGGACATGTCGAACAACCGGATGTCGGGTCCGATTCCGGCGACAATCTGCACTTCCGCAATCTGACGCAGCTCCTCCTGCTGCACAACCAGTTCGAGGGCGCCATTCCGGTGGAGCTGGGGCAATGCCGGACGCTAGAGAGGATCCGGCTCTCTAACAACCGCCTCTCTGGACCCGTGCCGACGGAATTCTGGGGATTGCCGAATGTCGGCATGCTCGAGCTCAGTTCCAATGCTCTGTCAGGCACGGTTGATCCTGCCATTGGTGGTGCCAAGAACCTGTCCAACCTGGTCATACATGGCAACCGATTCACTGGTGTCCTGCCTGCCGAGCTGGGGAACCTGACCCTTCTGCAAGAGCTTCTGGCTTCAGATAACAACTTCTCTGGCCCGGTGCCTCCGTCGCTTGTTGAGCTTTCTCAGCTTTCCGTGCTTGATTTGAGTAACAACTCCCTGTCTGGGGAGATTCCACGGTCATTGGACGGTTCAAGACGCTGGCACGATTGAACCTTTCGCATAACCACCTCACCGGAATTGTCCCTTCAGAGATTGCTGAAATCGGTGGGATGAATTTTTTGGATTTGTCACACAACGAGCTTTCCGGTGGGGTGCCGGTGCAATTGCAGAATCTCAAGCTGAGTGATTTCAACCTATCCTATAATATGCTCAGTGGACCTCTGCCTCTTGTCTTCACTGGCTCAGAGTACCGACAGTGCTTCTTGGGTAACCCTGGCCTGTGCTATGGGTTCTGCACAAGCAACGGCGATCCCAATGCCATCAGTCGTGCCCGTGCCAACATGGTTGCCTCCATTCTCGCCGCGTCTGCTGTCATCCTGCTCATAGGTTTAGCATGGTTCACTTACAAGTACAGAAGCTACAAGAAGCATGCCGCTGAAATCAGTTGTGAGAAGTCAAGCTGGGTTCTCACATCCTTCCACAGGGTGGATTTCGATGAGAGGGACATAGTGAACAGCCTCGATGAGAACAATGTGGTTGGCAAGGGTGGAGCAGGAAAGGTATACAAGGCTGTCGTTGGCCTAGAAGTGAGGCTGTAGCTGTCAAGAAGCTCTGGGCAACCGGTGTTGTGGGCAAGAAGGATGACAGTTTCGAGGCTGAGGTGGCGACGTTGAGCAAAGTCAGACACAAGAACATCGTCAAGCTCTTCTGCTGCGTGACGAACAGGACCTGCCGGTTGCTCGTGTATGAGTACATGCCGAACGGCAGCCTTGGGGACTTGCTCCACAGCGCCAAAGCTGGCATCTTGGATTGGCCAACGAGGTTGAAGATCGCAGTCCACGCTGCTGAGGGCCTCTGCTACTTGCAACCATGACTGTGCGCCCTCGATTGTCCATCGAGACGTGAAGTCAAACAACATCTTGCTTGATGCCGAGTTTGGCGCGAAGATTGCAGATTTTGGTGTTGCAAAGACTTTCGAAGATGGGCCGGCCACCATGTCGGTCATTGCTGGCTCTTATGGTTACATTGCTCCTGGTGAGTTCTTGGTGCCAAATTTGTTTCAAACATGTTTAAAATCTTACATGCTTTATAACTGCTTATGGTCTGTGAAAGGTAATTGTTCAGATGTACTTGGAACAATATTCAGAATAGCTCCTAGCTTCATTTTGTTCCCTTTTACTTGCTGAAAGATACATTTACATGACATATCCCGCATAATCTTTTAACTTGTTATGCAATGGTGCTAAGTCTAAAAGCTTGTTTTTTTTTGACAATTTAAAAGCTTTACTGAACCGTGTCTGCGATTGTTCCTTTGTGCATTGCAGAGTATGCCTACACTCTTCATGTAACCGAGAAGAGTGACGTGTTCAGCTTTGGCGTGGTCATTCTGGAGCTTGTCACTGGCAAGAGTCCTATGGCACAAGAGATTGGCGAGAAGGACCTGCTGGCGTGGGTGTGTGACACTGTTGATCAAAGCGGTGCGGAGTCTGTTCTTGATCAGAAGCTAGTCAACCAGTTCAAGGATGAGATGCGCAAGGTTCTGAACGTTGGCCTGCTGTGTGTCAACCAGTCTCCAAACAACCGCCCACCAATGAGGTCTGTGGTGAAGATGCTGCTGGAGGTGGAGGGAGAGAACAAGCCGAAGGCGAAGAAGGCCCCTGCCTTCTGATCTGGGGGCGAAACCCCTCTGAAGAACCATGGATAGGAGGAATAAATGCTAATTTGTGCTCTTCTTGGATCATGTACTTAATACCATTAGCAGCTAGCTAGCTCTGAACCTTTAGTACTCCCTCCTTCTCAGTTTATAAGGCTTACGCGTATACCTAGGTCGCCCGCATGAGCTTATTATATGAATTAAATAATACAAAAATTATACCATTAGAAAATACAACATTTGAAGTTCCTAATGATATATTTTGTATCATATATATTCCATGCAAAGTTCATCAATTTGCCAACCTAGGGATACGCATAAGCCTTATAAACTGAGAAGGAGGGAGTACTATGGTAAACTCAGTAACTTGGAAGCTAACCTGTCGATCTGAAATGAATGAAAGGTGCAGTTGCTGTCAACCAATCTGTGGCAGAGATATGTTTTTCTTGCATGTTTGATGCTTTTGTCGTGGCTGGTGGAGTAGCAAATTCTGCTTTCCATTTTACGATCCTGAAAAGTGCATTTGTTATGTTGCTATCAACCTTTCGACGTCAAGAACTCATGATACTTTGGAACATCTTATGGAGATGCTCCCATGCTCAGTGAGCTGAAGCACTCACGAATCTGAGTAGGACTACGCGTCTAGAAGTCCTATTTAAAGTAAGCTGTGATAGCTCAATATCAATGATGATTGAGTTCTCATCAGCATCACTCACGAATCTGAGTAGGACTACGCGTCTAGAAGTCCTATTTAAGTAAGCTGTGATAGCTCAATATCAATGATGATTGAGTTCTCATCAGCATCAACATCAGTGCTTAGTGCATATATGAAATGTTTTCTCAATGCAACCATGCTAAGTAAAAAAAGACACTAGTGGTTTCAGACATCCAGTGGCCCTTTTGTCCCCCATTTGTTCTTTTGGTTTGTTGCCTTTTGCTTGTGCACTTTGTCCTGGTAAGCAGACACTGCTCAGTCCCAGTTTCCACGGCCACCCTGGTAGGAACAGAAGCTGCACAAGTATTTCCTGCTTCCTTCTCTAAACTTGGTCTGGCCTTATCTGTATCAGAAATTTCACCTGCTGTACAGTTCTTGTACCTTCTTCGATCTTGGCAATATGTTGTTCTTTTTAATCAGGTGCAAGCAACTCGCCGACTGACCTGTACACAAATTTATCAAGGACAAAAACATGATTGGAATGCAGTTTTAAAGCCTATGTTCAACACAGGACATCTGGGTTCCCAGTTAGGACAGGTCGATCTGTGAATATAATTTTGCAACCTCCCATTGTAATCTATACGCATTTAAGTGCGTGTTCAAGAAAAAAGAAACTTCTCGCTGGAGGAGTTGACATGAGTCATGGCAGCGTGTTCGATCAGTTTTTAGCCTTTTTCCTTTTTGTGTTGCTTTCTCTGGATTTTGTACTCCGCAGGCTTTCAGATCATGGATGTGCCTTTTAGCCTTTGTGATTCACAGCTATCTTGCACAAAGGTATAATCAAAGAAGGAAAAGAAAAACAGCACGCAAATTTATGTAGTCAACCAACTATATACTCCCAGATCATACAGTATTTACAAAAGGAGTACGAAGATGGAGCTGTTTTCATTCTCTTCAGACGAAAGGGGCAGGCGGATCGAATTGAACATTTTTGCTTCGTACTAGTAAAGTAGAAACTAACAGTGATGAGACATAATTCTCTTCTTCAATATTTATCTCTTTGAGCAGAGAGCGATATGAGGTGTTAACTTAATGAGGAGAACCATGTACCCTGAACATTAGGAATCTTAATGCTTGGCCCATCGAGGTTACACACGCATGATGAAATCTTTAGAACTTAATGCACTCTGGGCTCCACGAATCTCCTCTCAACAAAAGGCGCATCTACGAGCTGCTGCACATTTGGTCTCCTCAGCAGCCAATGAGATGTAAGTGCCGGCGCAGCACTGTCATCGCTGAACCATGATGGTCAAAAGCCACACGCCCACACACACAAAATGAAATAACAAAAAGCAAAAGAGCAGCAATATGGTTTGAGATGTACTCGTATTGTGTAACTGGGAATAAAAGGATGCAATGGTAATCATGTACCCTTTTGTGCATGTTTTGGCATACATGGATATTTCAAGTGGTGCATGCCTACAGTCCGACCAATGTTTCTCTCGAGAATCCGTGGGAGGTCACTAATAAACCCACAGTTGGTAGACAAGACTACAAACAGCAGAACCCAGAAAGATTTGTACACAAAAAAAGGCATCTAAGCCCTTGCTTGTCGCTGAAAGCGAAATACTCCCGCAGAGAGGAGAATGGAAATACAAAAGAACTCCTGCAGAGTGATCAACACCCATGGCAAGAATAATCTTGTTTCATGTGAATTCAAGTCTGGTTTACATGACTCATGTGCTTTTGAAATACGGAAAAAATAGAGTGTTACTGACAAGGGGCGCTGTGGAGTTCGCTCCCTGCGGCATAGGACGAAAATTGCTCACCTCCTAACAATTCAGATAATGTTTTACCCATTCAAGTGAACTGAAATAGCAAAAGATGCTTACTAGTAATGCCAACAACTAATCGGTGGTAAATCATTGGGTAAATTAATGATGTTACAATTTATAACTTTCACACATGATGCTCTGAAAACTGAAGAAATAGCCAAGTGAAAGGTATAATAACCTGAAACAAAATGGCCACTTACAAGGGTAAGCAAGCTTAAATTGTCGGAGGCCACGGTAAGATAACTGGTGCTTGTATGCCGGACCATGGAATCTCTGGGACACGCGCTTCAGCTCCATGGAGGCGAGATCCACGAAGATGATCCCCTCACCTTCCTCTGTCCCCAGCATCACGCAGTCACGCACCCCTCTGCCACCCAGACAATCTTCTCCAGATTGTTCATAGTGATGTGCGGTTTCTTCTCCCCAAACAGCTGACGAATCGTCTGCAACAATGAGACCCATTGTCTTCATCACCCATTGGCCGTTGTTGCCCTCCGCTTGAATGAAGAGCTTCCGGGAATGTTTGGTCAGAACCGCAATGCGGACCGCACCATCCTCGCCGCCGTCGACTCGGATCCTGGTGACCGTGTCTGGCACCTAGGGAGGCGTGCGTGGTCGCCTGCGTGGCGTGCCTCCGGCAATTCTTGCGGCGGTGGCGGCGACCGTAGTCACGGGATTTTGTTTGGGCCGATGGTACGTTTTGGCTTGTATGGACGTGGGTGCTCCTATTTACCGCTCTTAGCGGTAAATCAGGGCGCGACGCCGCGACCGCGTAACCTTGTCCAGCGATGAGCCGGCCCATAAACGCTTGCAAACAACTGACTCTGCTTTTCTGTTTCTAGCTCTTTCGACGTCGTCACCCGAGGCCGATTCCAGTGGATCATTATAAAATCTAAGACTGAATAAGGAAATACATAGAGCTTCTACTGCTATTCGACAGTACAGCTTGCAAGTAAAACAAAATAGCTGTAGCGTTGTAAAGAATGCATCTTGACACGGCGTTTTGGGCCACGGGTCCGAATGCACCCGTTATGTAAAACATTTTAAAATATTAAAAGATTACAAATAAAATTTCGGATATACATCATGATATTTTATGTTAGCATAATTTTTTTCATAAAGCAAAGACATTATTTGTGGCCTTTGTCTTTTTTGCACAGCCCACAAAAATGTGTTTTCTTCGTGGATTTTTTTTGCTAATATAAAATGTCATCTAGTATATCTGAAATTTTATTTGGAATATTTTAACATTTTAAACAATGTTTTTTAAGCAGTGGGTGCATCGATACCTATGAACCGATATGAATTTCCGTCTTGCGCACCTAAACTTTGCATCTTGCACTTTTCTTTCGAACAAGGGAAAGGCTCAGAAGTCCCAAAATAACTATCTCGGATTTGCCCAAAAGTTGATGTATCTAGACATATTTCATGTCATATGACTAGATACATCCATTTTTAGGCAAATCTGAGATAGTTATTTTAGGACGGAGGGAGAACAAAAAAAAAGAAAAAACGGAAATTACAACACAATCCTCCAAATATGCAAAGGAACCCTAGACATATGACAAGAAATGAGATCTGGACCCTTAGCACCACCACCGGAATACAAACTCCATTGTCGGCCACCATCGCAGCCACCGGGGACAAAACCACTTGGAGTTGTGACATCAAAGGGCCTCTGAGTTGGAGGTTGAAGAAACGCCATCAACAGCGTCTGGAGAGGCCTCCGATCCTGCATAGGTCACAATGGTTAGCCAAGTCCACCGTGTGTTGATCTCCAGAAAGCAGCTTCAATCTTCCCTGCGACCACCTGAGGTCGTCGGGCGCAGCATCAACCAACTCCTTGTCTGTTTCGGCACCATGCCAACGAGGAAGAAGAAGACCATCGCCACCGCGACCAACCATCGCCACGAACTAGGGCCTTATTTGTGGAGACCACGATGGAGCTCCTCTCCACCATCCTCGGCTCTGACCACCAGAGCACTACGGCTACGAGAAGGACTCCCAGGTAGCGTCAGATCTGACCCTAGAGGTCCAGCGCCCTCCCAACTACTGGCATAAACCGAAAGTCCGGTATCCCGCCGAGATACATACCTAAACTACTCTGTACAAGCCGGCCAGCCATCCCAACTGCATCCCAAGCGGTCCGGCCGCCGGAGAAGAGACGGGGCAGTGCCGGAAAGAGAAAGTCGACTCTCAAGATGATATTTCACACCTTGTATTGTCGGATAGTTGTACTGCCATTAGTAGTATCAGAATTGAACAATTATGAGCAAAATTTAAGTAAAAAATTAGTATGAACGGTTCATATGCGGAACGCTTATAATAGTCGAATACCTTTACTTGATCGGTGCACATGAAATATTTTTGAGAAATAAGAACGATTTATTATTCCTTGATGACCTACTATACAATAAGAACGACTTTGGCGAATCAATAGAACCTTTCTACTCTCTCTGTTTCTAAATATAAAATATTTTAGCATTTTCCAGATTCACATGTATCTATAAACGTTTTAGTGTGTATATTATCTATTTCAGTCCGTATCTAGACCACATTTGAAATAGCTAAAACATCTTATATTTAGCAACAGAGGGTCGAGATAACTAGTCAAACAATTTTAGTGATGAGGGAAAAAATTATGTAAAATATTTAGTTGAATAGGAGAATAGATAGAAAAAAACGTGTGACCATTTCATTAGGTCGTGTTGAACTATTGATAATATGAATAAATTTCGCTCGTGAATAATTGCATTGACAAGGGAAACATTCTTATGTGTTTTTTAACATAACATGGATATATTCTGAACCGATGAAAACATTGCTGAATAAATGAACATTTTGTTTCAAAACTATGAACATTATTTTGAACCATGTCACATAATTCATGAACGTAATTTTACCCCATGAGTAATTTTTTGAACCCCGTGAACATTATTTTGAATCCGCGAAATTCCTTTTGGAATGCATGATTTTTTATTTTGTGAATGTTTATTTTTGAAGCAATGGACAATGTTTTAAACCTCGTAAACGTTTTTCAAACTACATGAATAATTTAAATATATAAAAGCAACATTTTCAACATTTTCGAAACAAAATGGTAGGTGAAAAGAAACAATATTTGTATGATTTCAAATTGGGATACAAAAAGGTCGAAAAGTATATTTTGTGAACAAAAACTATATTTGAAAATATTTAATTGGGATACGAAATTGATGAAAAAATATTTGGTGAACAGAAAGTATATTTGAACAATTTCAAATTGGGAAAGAAAATTTTGAAAAATATTAGCTGAACAAAAATTGTATTTGAACGTTTCAAATCGGGATAAAAATAATATAAAATTAATGTAAACAAAAACTATATTTGAATGATTTCAAATTGTGATAGAAAAAATTAAATATAAGGTGAACATAAAAATACTCCTCTGTTAGTAGATTTGAGCGATTTTTAATGGGATACGGACAATTGAAAAATAGATTTAAGCGATTTCAATTTCAAATCAACGAACGAATTATTTTGAACCATAATTAATTTTTTAATCCCATGAAATTTTTTTGTATCCATGGTCCTGCTTTTTGTATCCATAAACTTTTTAGCCCGGTGTATAATTTTTAATATGAAAAGAAAAATTAAAAAATATGAAATGAAAGAAAGAGAAACATGATCTGAAGAAAAGAGGAAAAGAAGGAAAAGGGGGGAAAATACGAAAACAAATAAGAAAATAAAAATGAATAAAAAGAACAGTTCAAAGGAAAAATAAACCAAAAACGAAATGAAAACAGAAAAATAACGAAAACAGAACAGAAAATAAAAAATCAATAGAAATCAGAGAAGCTTTTGGCGCGAGTAGAACGGACAAAACGAGAGCTGTAGCGCCTACACACGTAATTACTGGTGTATCCCCGATGAAGGCAAGTTCATATATACTGGGAAGGATTGGTTACCTCTGCTGCTCTCTCACTCCCCAAAATCGCAGCATTGTCTGCTCTTACTTCTTCTGTGGCGTGCCTGACACTTGCGAAATGATATAGTCCATGACAAGGGCAGTGCAACTATTGGAGATTCTGTCAGCTTCCTTTGCAGTTTTTTTCATGTATAACCGGTAGGAGCTCTGCCATTTCATTTATTGAAAAAAGAACAGTTTACATAACGAAGGCAGGGCAGGGAATAGGCTCCCTCCCAGCAACGGTGAAAAAGAAAACTACTCCCAAAACACCTCACGAACGAGGGATACATCATCTTGAACAAGGGCTAGAACCGCGAACGACTGCAGAGATTTATTCTGAAAAATCCTACGGTTATGCTCGTTCCACAGGTGCCAGGCCACATACGCCGCGAACCCCATCTCCTGCTTCTTCAAAGCCTTGATCGGCTGGTTTCCGACCTTTCGCCACCATTCTTTCACAGACAAGCAGCCCAGCGACACCGCCGCAATACGAGGCATGTCAGTTGCCACAAGAGACCAGACCTCCTTGGCGAAGGGGCAAAGGAGCAGGATGTGAGCTGCGGACTCAAGCACTTGATCACAGAAGCAGCTGAGGACAGAATGAGGCCATCCTCTTGCAACAAGCCTGTCTGACGTCCAGTTTCTGTTCTGCAATAACAGCCACATATAGAATTTCAACTTCTGCTTGATCTTGAGGCTCTAGACATTGCAAAGGGTTGGCTGATTGATTCTTCCCAAGAATTGCGCCTCGTATGCACTTTTTGCTGAGTAGAGTCCGCTGCTTGATCTTGTCCAACGAATCGAGTCCTTGACATCGGTCAGCACCACACTCTCACCTTATGCCAAAGGTTGACAAATTGCGCCAGCTGATCTTCAGAAATCATGCGTTGCAACCCAACCATCCACCTCCCTCGATCCAGTCCTTCACACACCGTAAGCTCCTTGCGCCAAGCTAGAGGGAAGAGAGATGGTGCGAGCTCTAAAGGTGAGCTGCCATCTAGCCGGCGGGCCTCCCAGAACCTGGCAGTCTTGCCATCTCCTAACGACACAACCGAGCAGGCTGCGAAAATCCGCCGGTCAGTGGTGTCACATGGCATCCAGTAGCCCTTCCAAGGCCTGTCCGCCTCCTCCCATTCGAACCATAGTCACCTCAGCCTCAGGGCCCTGCTGTAAGCAGTCATTTCCTTGATCCCCAGCCCCCCCCCCCCCCACATGCTTAGGTGCACAAACCCGGTTCCAGTTTACTAAGCACTTGCTCCCACTAGCCTCTTCATCGCCAGCCCACAAGAAGTTCCTTCTGATCTTGTTTATCTTCTTAACAGCCCACTTGTCCAAAGGGAAGCAGGTTAGGTAGTAGGTGAAGATGGATGACAGCGTTGAATTTATCAGGGTAAGCCTCCCCTTGCGATTAAAAAGCTTGCCCTTCCAAGGAGGGACCTTTGCAGCAGCCCTGTCAAGCAGCACCTGAACCTCAATTCTTCTAGGTTTCTTGTACCCTAGGGGCAGGCCTAGATATCTGCAAGGTGAAAGTGCATGGTGCCCCCATGTGTGCTTTTGGTAATTAATGACAATCCTTATGGACTAATGTTTGCATTGAGATATTCTTGTAGATCTTGTCCATAGGAAAAGATTGGAGTTCATGTGTTGGACTCTAGAAGCTTACATGGTAAAGTGTGGCTTGGAAAAGAAGATTGACGGAACATTCATGTCTATCTTCAAGCCATCATATATGTCAAGAGAAAAAGATGAAGTGCAAGTTCAATATGATCCATCTCGGAAGATATCATTTGATTGAAACTTGCAATGGATACATGAAGACGGAGCTAAGCGAGACTCTCCCATAATGGAGTATGGGGGAGAAGTCTTCATCAAGCATGTGCTAGCGAGCATGATCAAGAAAGGTGTTCCAACTTGAGAGAGTCAAGATCGTTATCATCTAACTCAAGTGGAATGTGCAAGGCAAATGTATGATCTTGATAGGGTTTCTATTTTACCGGTCTCATGTTGTTAGTTCGGAGACCGGGTTATAGGATAGATACCGTACTATCAAAAGGGGCTTTCGAGTGAGTAACTTGATCGCATCTTTGTGGAGAGCTCAAACCTTTGCATACTTGGCATATCATCCTTCTTGGTTCTTATTTGGCTTTTATCCATGTGAGAATTTAGAGCTTGTGTTCATCTCCATATCAAGCTCTAGTTCATCAAAAACAGATTTCATCTGAATATCTTGTTGTGTTTTTTATGTTGGAGGTTTTAGCGGTTTGTCTTTTCTAGAGAGGTAAAACTCTCCTCTTGTGGTCTCCTTCTCACATGACGGACTATGATATGTATATGCATGATCTTGTAGAGCTTGTGATTATCTTCGAAACAAGTCCAAGATCATAGAAAACGGAGTCCGGATGAAAAACTTGTTGTGTTTCGGGTTTGGAAATATTATCGGTTTATCCTTAAGGAAAGTTCCACACCTTCCCATGTGTGGTGACTTTACTCTATTTTTGTAGGACAGCTCTTGTCGCTATCTTTCTAACAAAATTGGTTTCATCCCATTTGGAGTTTTCTTGCAAAATTTAAAGGTTAAAGAAGATCTCTCTCTGTTTCTGGTTGGCCGGGCCCCTCTGGTGGTCAGCCGGCCTCCTGCATTTTTAGGCCGGCCTGGCCGGGCTCCTAGGCCGGGCGTCTCTGGAGGTCAGCCGGCCTCCTGCCTTTTAAGGCCGACCTGGCCGGGATCCAAGGCCGGCCCTCGCGAAAACTGCCAACGGGCAGATTTTCAAGGGGACCTATTTAAGGGGCTTTCTTCCCCAATGGTTCCCTAACTTCTTGATCTCATTTTTCTCTGTCTCTCCTCCATTGTTGACCTTTGGAAAAGCTTGCCTACCTCTCAATCCCTCCCATGATTCTTGCATATCTTTGAGGGAAAAGTCAGAGGAGATCTAGATCTACAATTCCACCAATCCATCTCTCCTCTAAGTGAGGGGAACCTAGTAGATCTTGATCTTGGAGTTCTTGGTGTTTCTCCTCCTTTGTTCTTCCTCTCATATTCCCCCATAAGCATTTGTTACTTTGTTGGAATTTCAAAGTGAAGGACTTGAGCACTTCTTGTGTTCTTGCCATTGCATTTTGTGCATCGGTTTGCTCTCTTCACGAGGATTCGTGGAAGTGAAAGTTCATGAGCTGGTTACTCTTGGGTCTTTGGACCCTAGACGGTGTTCTTGTGACCTTTTGTGGTCAAGGCCTTTTGTGGCTAGTTGGGACCTTTTGTGGTCACTTGGGAGCTCCCAATCCTTTTGTGGGTTGCGCCTCAAGATTGTTGTAAAGGCTCCGGATTCCGCCTTGAAGGATTCCGATAGTGGAAGGTGAACCGAGCTTTTGGGCAAGGTTCATCGGAGAATAGGGTGAGACCATTTGTGTCGTTTGAGTTTAAAACTCACACCCCTCCAACGAGACGTACTCACCTAAAAAGGAGGAACTCGGGAATACATCATCGTCTCCGCGTGCCTCGGTTATTTCTATACCCGAGCTCTTTACTTATGCACTTTACATTGTGATAGCCTTTGTGCTTGAAGTCTTATATCTTGCTATCACCTTGTTACTTGTCTTGCTTAGCATAAGTTGTTGGTGCACATAGGTGAGCCTAATTTATTTAGGTTGTGTGCTTGTTAAATTAAAACACCTAGTTTTATTCAGCATTTATCAAGCCTAAACCGGAAAAAAAATTATTCGCCTATTCACCCCCTCTAGGCGACATCCTTGTCCTTTCACAATGTATCACACCCACGTCCCCTCTGAAATTATCAAGCACATCATCATGTATCGGTAGGTCACAGCTCACCTTATAGGCCGTTGATTGCGTGGATCACACGTTCGTTGGGAGACCCAAGAGGAAGGTATGAAGCAGTGTAGCAGCAGTTTCTCTCAGTATGAAACCAGGATTTAATCGAACCAGTAGGAGCAAGAAATCACTTCTGAAGGTTGTCAGTGGCGCGCTGACGTGGAACCTGCACACAACACAATCAAACTACTTTGCCCCAACGAAACAGTGATGTTGTCAATCTCACCGGCTTGCTGAAAACAAAGGATGAAACGTATGTTGTGGAAAACAGTAGTAAATTGCAGAGAATGAAAAGGAACAGTGTTTGCAGTTGGTTGTATTATCAGTGTAAAAGAATGGACCGGGGTCCACAGTTCACTAGTGGTGTCTCTCCATAAAAGATAACTAACATGCTGGGTGAACAAATTACAGCTGGGCAATTGACAAAATATTGAGCGCATGACAATGCATATATATGACATGATGATTACTATGATATTCATGTGGGCATTACGACAAAATATATAGACCGTTATCCAACAGCGTCTATGACTAATAATCCACCGCCAGGTTGTCAGACCGAGTTCCCCGTTGGTATTAAGTTGCAAGCAACGGATAATTGCATTAAGTAATGTGCGTAATGTAAACAAATGCATTAGACCTAACGGCGTACCCTTAAGCTAAGCATCGGTTATTTTATCCCTAGTGGCAACAGCACATCACAATCTTAGAAGTTATTGTCACTCTTCCAGATTACCGGAGGCATGAACCCACTATCTAGCATAAATACTCACTCTTGGAGTTACAAGCATCTACTTGGCCAAAGCATCTACTAGTAACGGAAAGCATGCAAAATCATAAATAACATATAAGATAGATTGATAATCAACTTGACATAGTATTCAATATTCATCGGATCCCAGCAAACACAACATGTAGCATTACAATAAGATGATCTTGATCATGATAGGCAGCTCACAAGATCTAAACATGATAGCATAAAGTGGAGAGACAACCATCTAGCTACTGCCATGGACCCGTAGTCCAAGGATGAACTACTCACGCATCACTCCGGAGGCAGGCATGGTGATGTAGAGCCCTCCGGTGATGATTCCCCTCTCCGGCAGGGTGCCGGGAAGAGCTTATGAACCCTCCCGAGCTAGGGTTGACGACGGCGGCGTCTCTGGAACTTTTCGTGGATAATGGCTCGGGTATTTAGGGTTTTCGCGTCGGGAAGAATAAATAGGCTAAAGGGCGGCGGCTGCGGAGCCACGAGGGCCCCACACCACCCCACGGCGTGGCAGGGGGCCGCGCGGCCCCATGGTGTGTGTGCCACGTGGCCCTCCTCCGTCTCTCCTCTGGACTCCGTCTTCGTGTTGGAAAAATAGGAGGTTCTGTCCAAGTTTCGTCCAATTCCGAGAATATTTCTAGACTAGCTTTTCTGGAATACAAAAACAGCAAAAAACAGGAACTGGCACTGTGGCATCTTGTTAATAGGTTAGTCTCAGAAAATGCATAGAAATGCTATGAAGTGTATATAAAACATGTAACAATTGGTATAATATCAACATGGAACATCAGAAATTATAGATACGTTGAGATGTATCAGCCGTGCATTTCGGAAAATTTGCCTTGAGTCCCGAAATAAGGCCAAACCTCACCAGAATTGCCTACACACTGTCCACCTCTTCAAGGATTGGGTTAAGGAAAAGTGCAGCATCGTCGGCATAAAGGCTAGCTCGAAGCCTGGCGTTCTGCGGGGGCAAAGGGGTTAGGACTCCGCTGTCAGTTGCCAGCTGAAGAATGCGCTGTAAGGGCTCGATAGCAAGTAGGAAAAGGAATGGCGACAGGGGGTCCCCCTGCCGTAAACCACGATGATGCAAAAAGGATCTGCCCGGGAGCCCATTAAGCAGCACTTTGGAGGTAGAAGTTCCCAGCAGCAGGGAGCTCATGTCACGCCATCTCGGCCCAAACCCAAATGCCTACAAGACTTCCATCAAGTATCCCCAATCCACCGAGTCAAAGGCCTTGGCAATATCAAGCTTTAGGAAAATCAGAGGATTTCTCTTCTTGTGAGCTTCCTTGATCACACTCCTGACATACTGAAAATTATCCTGAATGCTCCTTCCCTTAATGAAAGCACTCTGGCTCTGCGAAATTAGCTTTGGCAGCTCCGGTGCAAGGCGGTTAGCCAGCAGCTTGCACAACAACTTAGCAGCACTGCGCATGAGACTCACAGGTCGAAAATCTGCCGCACAAGCAGCACCATCTTCTTAGGCAACAAAACTACATGAGCAGAATTTAGTAGACTCCAATGTCGACCTCTCACCGCATGCAGCTGGTTAAAGGCTCGCATCAAATCGAACTTGACAACTTCCCAGCATTTCCTGAAAAAACCCCCAACAAACCCATCCGGCCCACGTGCTTTTTCAGACGGAGACCCAAACACTGCCTCCTTCAGCTCAGCCATTGAGAAGACATCCTCCAGGTGCAGCAGATTAACTGAAGGTAGCTGCAAAGCAGCCCAATTCATCCCCAAAGTTCTTCCCCCTTCCGATCCAAGCAAGCTCTTGAAATGATCGAACATGATCTCTGCTTTCTCCTCATGGTCATTGACAACTCCAGAAGCACCTTGCAGCGCAGGGATGTGGTTCCTGCGCCTCCTACCGCTGGCCCTGATGTGGAACAGATGCGTACACACATTACCGACCTTCACCCACGTCAAACGAGAACGTTGCCTCCACCTTGAGCGTTCCACAGCCGCAAGGCCAAGCAGCTTGGCTTTCATAGCTCTTCTCAGCGCCAACTCCTCCTCCGACAGAACTCTCTGCTCCTGTGCCAAATCCAAATGAAAAATGACGTCATTTGCCAGGGTTGAGATAGCCCTAGCCTCTCTCGTCTTCGTTTTCTTCCAGGCTCGTAAAGCCTTAGCTGTCCTCGCCAACTTGATGTGCAGGGCTTGAATGGAGTTAGAGGTGGCCATGTGCTTATCCCAAGCCTTTTTGACAACGTCCAAGAAACCCTCCCTAGCCAGCCAGGATGACTCGAACCTGAAACCCTTGAAGTGCTTGATCACCATGGGTTGCAGCAAAAGAGGGCAATGATCAGAGGAGGAAGAAGATGCCGGAGTCAACTGGTAGTTGGGGAACTTAGCATCCCACTCCGGTGTCACCAAAATCCTGTCTATCCTCGTCATAGTGGCATTGGCCCTTTCATTCGATCAGGTATAGCAACGACCCACAAGAGGATAATCGATGAGCTCAAGGTTGCTGATCACACTATTGAATCTGCCCATCATCTGCAAATTGACATTCCCAGAACTCTTTTCCTCGACACGGGTAATCAGGTTGAAATATCCGACAAGCATCCACTCCGGCCGGGCAAACTGCCTAATATGCCACACCTCTTGCATGAAGAAAATCTTCTCTGCATCCTCCTGAGGCCCGTACATGCCAAAAACCGACCAGCAAGCGCCATTTGATCTATCAGTAACCAGCCCCGAAATGGAGAAATCCCCGTCGGCGAGCGGCACATGCTCTATGCTGAAATCTTGAGAGCAAGCAATGAGGATGCCACCCCTTGTCCCCACCGCCGGCTTGTAAATGTAGTTATCGCCGAAACTGGGACCGAGGGCCTCGACAACAATGGCGCGACTAATCTGCGCCAGCTTTACCTCCTGGAAACACACAAAATTGCACTTCAACCCTGACAGGAAGATCTGCACCGCCCTGCGGTTTGCTGGGTTGTTCAGACCTCTGACATTCCAGTTCAAGAAGAAAAACTCCATAAAGGAAACAAAAGGAACTCGAGAACACAGGCCACACCACCTCCGGCCGCCATCCTTAAAAACTGACACAAAGGTTGTGCACAACCAACAACAACCTGAAGCTCCACGAACTCCACCAACGAGCCACACTGCCACACGAACAACAACAACGACACGCACACCACCACCAGGGATACAACTAACATCGAGAAACCAAGGGGATACTCGGGCGCTTGGAAAGCACCAACATCAGACAGCCATCGCGGCTGCCCCAGCTTGCAGATGCTTCTTATTCTTCTTGAGCGGGCTTGTGGCCTCCACAAGAGAGGAGACCGCCGTCATGAAGCCCGGTGGGAGCGTATCCTTGTAAATCTCCTGGTACTTGGACAGGTCACCCTTTGATTCCGGCTCCTCTTCCCCTTTCAGCCCACACTTCTTCAGGAGCACATGGGCAACTTCTCCATCATGGAGAGCCCACTGGTAGGCAGCTCGGCCAACCGCGAGCTAGCCCGCGAAGGCGCCAGAGCGCGAGTGAGCTTGCCGCACGGCGGCAGAGGCGGCGGTGGTGGTGGTGGGGAGGGGGTCGGCAGCAGAGCAGGCGGGATCTGAACAGAGACAGAGTCCAGGAACCCCACGAGCCCAACACCAACCTCCACCAGCGAAGCGTGGCCCTCCCTTGTCGTGACCAACCCCATCAAGGGCCCATCGTCCCCGGCCTGCCCAAAGAGGCGCCATTCGCAGACGGGCCAGGCGCCGAGCCGGGCCCAACCTCTAACGTGGACTCAAAGCCCACCTCCACCTCAGCAGCAAAAGGCCCAACAACTTTCGCTCCAGCACGAGGCACCACCTGCTCCACGTCCCCTCGTGGGCCCACCTCCAGTAGGTCCACCAGCTCGTGTGCGGCGAATTTCAAAATCGTCCGCCCAACCGGTGGTGAGACCGAGTCCGCGGTCGCCACTCCAGAACCGAGGTCAACCTGCGACGCCAGAGCCCCCTTTTCACTAGAAGGGCAATCTGTCCCTCCTACATGATTTTCAGGCCCACTGAACATTCCTCAATCGGAAGGGCAACCCCGAGGCCACCACAACCCCCGAGGGGATCTCTGTCTGGTCATCCGCGAAAACAGGATCTCCACCGCCAGCTGTCGACGCCTGATTGGTGCCAGGCCTACCCGGCCCCACCATCACTCTCCACCACGAACCACTACGCCGGCCGTTACCGCCGCCGCCGCCAGCGATGGGCCCCGGAGCAACCGCTGCAGCAGAGACGCCGCCGCGAACACCGTGGCCAGCACCCCTTCCAACCGTCTTTCCCGCGTCGGCACGCCCACCCGCACCATTGCCGCCTCCACGGCCGCCTCCGCCATTTCCACTACTGTTGCCCGCACCAGGGCGGCGAGCAATACTCCGACGCGGCGGAAGCGTGTCGTCCTCGAGGCCGAGCTTCCACCTGAAACGCCACCGCTCCGGCCACTCCAGCGATGGCGGGATCGGAATGCCGCTCACGTCGCTGCTATCGCTGAGGTAGCCTAGCGAGCTACCCCCCCGGGCGGTCGGAGAAGACGAGCAACCAGTCGAGATGCAGGAGCACCGGGTGCGCCAGCAGCTTCAGCGTCCCCCACCTTGCACCAGGCTCCTCGAACAGTCCCAGCTCCGACTGGTGCGGATGCCGAGGCGAAGGCGGCGCCGCTGTCTCCTCCAAGTCCAGACAGTCCTTCCTCGCAAGCTGCGATACATCATGCAGCCACACCCAAAGCCGAAGACAAGCCATCTACTGCTCATCGTCCGTGGTGTGGTCGATACCTTCAATGAAGGCGGTCGCCGGAAAAAGCCGCGCCACCGACTCGACGTTCAACGCACTCTGCGGCACCCCTTCTATGCACACGCGCGCCTTGTAGGCGTAGGAAGCCGCCGTAGCGCGCCGGTACCGCGTCCAAGGAGCGAGCATGAAAGACACGCATCCGAGGGTCACCGCGCCGCTGGCACGGAGGGCTTCGTTGCGCTTGGCTAGGTCGTCGAAAAGGAGCAGGAACTCGCCTGGCGCAAAGACCGTGACCTGCAACTCACTGGTGCTCACCTGGAAACGACCAGCGAAAGCATGAGACAGCTCAGACAGCTCCAACTCTGGCCGAAAGCCCACCACGACGGCCACGACCGCTTTCCTCATGAGATCCCTCTCAGCCGAAGCTATCGCCGCCGTGCGCGGCGCCACCGCCCTGACGAACTCGACGCGAGTGGACGCGTCCCCCAGCATCAAGTCCACGTCCATGCCCACTCTCCGCGCTGCGAGATCCTGCAGCCTCCGAATAGCAGGTGGCAGCACCGGCCGGGGTAGAGACGAAGTCGGGGTCGAAGCTGAGGTCGAGGTCGAGGCCCGAGCAGACTCCTCCGCAAGCCTTTGCAACCGATCCACGGCCGGCGGCAAAGGAGGGCGAGGCGGCAGCTGTGACGCCCGAGGGGGCGGCAGATCACGGCGCTCCTTGTCCACGCACCACCTCGCTTTGTGACCGAGCTCGCCGCACAGCAGGCACTTGGGTAGGCTGCGGCAATCCACTATCCTGTGCTCGGGGGAGAAGCACTTGAAGCACTTGCCCTTGGCGCGCTTAAAAAGGAGCTCCTTGTACCTAGAACTCTGCGAGGAATTGAAGCCGGCCTTCCTCTCCGCCGCAGCACGCTTCATGTTCTTCACCTCAATCCAGGGGCTTTTAATGCCAACCTGCCTCTCATCCACCTCTGGAGTGCCAGGGACAATAATGGCGGATCTGAGACGCGGACGCAAAACCTCGCACCCTGCCGCATACGAGGGCACCACCAAAGCCCCTAGGTAGGACGGTGCGACAAACGCCCCTCGGAGCTCTCCACCACAGGAGCCACAGCAGAGCAGCTGGCCGCCATCGGACGGCTGGGCGGCCGCCGGGGAACCAGGGACGCACGCAAGCTCTCCTCTCTCCTCCCACCTACCTACGCAGCTACGCTTGAGTTGCCAGTTTCCCTGAAGTATTTGGGCCTCCCTCTCTCGTTAGCTTCCTTTGCAGTTATGCTAATTCCCTAAGCATGGCCACTTGTTGGCACCAAGAAAACAAAGGAAAAATGACCATGTTACTGAACCTGCACCCTGTAGCTCCTCCTGCTGTTGGCTCTCCTCTTTGCCAGTGAAACCCTCCCCCAGATGGTTGGATAAAGATTATTGTTGTTTCTCCACGGTTGGTTTCGTCGTCCGTCAAAGCAACGGCGATGTCTTAGGGCGCGTTTGGTTACATTGCTTAGGAAGGCTATACACTACCTAGCCTAGCTAGCTCAGCTCGGCAAAGCCGACCTTGCCTCGTCCACGCGTTTGGTTGATTGCTTCTGCGGGCAAAGGCAAAATGCTAATTACTTGGGCTGCTAGAGTCAATTGAGATGCATCTTCCGTAGTTAGCTGCATATGCATGGTTAGCTCGCGCATACAGAAAGTGGAAAGATGAGAGACGGAAGTAGTATATGCATATCAGATCTGCAGCTCTTTTCTAGCCATAGTCGTTGACGGAATCAACTAACTCTTATCGATTTAATGATGAGAGATAATCAAGAGAAGAAAGAGAGTTTACAGCAGAGAACGGATATACGGCGATTTGTTGCGAACTGGTTGCTTCATTGCTGCACTTTTTTCGCGAGTCAAAGTTTGCCGTCGAGGGCGAGCCGATTCGGCTCTCCCACAGAAGCGAGGTTATTCTGCCTAGGAGAGGTTAGTTTACCCTCAAAAGGTTAGTCCCCTCTACGCTGGGTCTTCTCGGACGGCTGCTCTGGCACTTTCCTTGCGTTGCATTGGTCTGCTGCTTGCGTTGTTGTACTGGGTGTTTTCCGTTTCAGACTTTCAGTTGTGCAGAAATAGCATAGGAGCGACAACAAGAAGAAGGGTTATACAAAGCCAAGACAAATGCCAAATTGAGATTGTAATCCATGTAAATTGAGTGTATACAGTGAGTAGTGTGGCTGAATGTTAAATCCAGATTGCAATCATGTGATTTGAGAGTGCAATTGAGTAAATAGTGTGATTGAATGTTTTGTTCAGGTTGCATGTTAGTGTGAAGTGGGATTGATACAAAATATTGTGTGTGAATCGGTGAAGTATTGTGTACTATGATCATTGTAGTATTGTGATCTAAGATTTTCAGAGCATGTCTTTCCAGAAGCTTCGTTTAGGTTTTAATGCATATAACTGATGCCATTGATAATGTAAATTTGAGGGCATGTCTTTCCAGAAATACAATGCTGCAAGTCATAATCCTTGCTTTGAATACCGAATGTACAATTAGCATGCCTACAGAAATTTCAGGTGCATTGAACAAAAGAGATGCCAGCCCAGAGAGTGTATCTCTCGGATGTATGGCAAAAGATTGAACAAAACAGATGCCAACCATGTAGGAAATTGTGTCTTGCAACATTTTATATATCTACTACATTGTCCGGAATTAAACTTCAATGTGCAAGTGTCACTGAAATAACAGGGAATTATTGATGCACATGTACTTAAGGAAATATAATTAAGGAAGCCGGTACGTCTATACTGGAATACATTGTATATTAATACGCTGGAATTATACCCGGAAACAGTATAGAGTGGAATGCCAGGTTATCCGTAGGATTGGCTCTATGGATTGTTAAAGCCTGCGAGTTTTGATTGTGTATTCAAACTCGTCGCATGACTCACACATGCGTGCTGGGACCCAATTATTCAACAGTAATAGGCTCGGTAATTGGCTGTTAGGTATGGTGGTCGTTCTAACATGTCACGAATCCTATCTGAAAACAGATTGATTAATCTGGAATTTGGAGTCAATATAAAGGTCCCACCCTCTAGTCTCAATATGCATTGTGAGCGGCACCACCGATAAGACAGAGAAATAGAGGGTAGGCCGAAATTGCTCCAACCCTAAATTTCCTACATTGGTATCAGAGCCGCCGATGGTTCGTCGCCGGCAGGAACCCTCCGTGCAACGCTACCGTCGCGATCGCCGCCATATTCCGCTGCACATCTTTCATCGGCCGTCCGGCCCGTCGCATTGATGCGTTGCTGATGTCGCCACGCGTGTATTCGCTGACTTTGCCAGGCTCAACGTCACCTGACTTTGAGTCACTGGCAAGTGGGCCCACTTTATGTGGGGTCCACATGTCAGCCACAACGTCACCGAATCCACAACGTCAGCGAATCCCAGCCGGTTTCTCCGTCGGTGTGGAACCGATCGGGAGGAGATCACGTGGTTGTTAACATCGCCAAGCCGGACGCAACCTCCGTCTCCGCCGTCTTTCATATCCGCTGCTTCGGTCGATCGATCCCACGGCCCCGTCGCATCCGCTGCTGCTTCGGTCGATCGATCGATCTCGTGACTGATGTTTCCGTTACGTGCTGCGCTGCATTGATTCGATCTGAGTGTGCGCTGGCTGAGGAAAGCTATCTTTCGGCCCACGTTCCTTGATTTGTTCAGCATAACTAGCTTGGATCGAGGAAAGTACAGAAGAAGACAGGCTGATCGATGAAGGCGGAATTAATTTGCAGTCTGCAACAGTTTATCAATTACTCCATATTAAAAATTTCCATTGCCCCGGTGTGTGCATGCATCGTGCCGCCTGAGGCTACACTCGATCTGGAAAGTACTCGTGTCGCTGCAGTTGCTGTTGCACGTATAGATCGAGGAAGTACTAGAAGTACAAGTTCCTTGGAGGATCGGTTGGTATTTATACAATCTAGAAAGATATTCACGTAGAGGAATTTCTCACGGAACTTGCTGGGCCAGTGGATTCTCCAGCACACGGAATTAATCTGGGCATTCTTCTACACCAAAGTCAACCACCTATTTTTGGGTTTGTCTACAGATCGGTAACATTTTTTTTTCTTCATGTCACTCAATACTATCGTTTACTCTGAGCGTTTTTTTTTTCACGGTTTGGAAAGGAAAATACATGTATGTTTTCAGCCGAGAGTACTGATTAGGTTATTGATTCATTCAAACCGGAAAAGCCAGAGGAAGAATAGAACTATGGAACCTGGACTAAGGAAAACAAACTAGTTCACATATTTAAATTGATCAATGATTGATTATTTTGCTGTTGATTATGAGAGTGCACAGATTACGTGGAATATTTTACGTAACCTGGAAAAAGTTTTTTTTGTGGACTTCTTTTATTGGACTCCACTCGCCTCTAGAGGAAGTTGGAATTCACTCTGAGGAAATTATTAAACTCTTGGTAGACGGATTAATATTGTTTTGTTACTATGATATTTTCAATTGCTACGAGGATTTACATTATCACTGGAATATATTGGACACACTGGATTACTTCGGAATCGATCAGAGTATTTTAATAATTCATCGGAATTCTCTGGGCAACGATGATGAGGTGACACGCATGAAGCATGTTTATAATGGAAGTGACATTACTTATTATTTTGGAGGAATATGGAAATACTCTAATGGAAGAGGAAATCGATATTTACTCAACGGTATGTCCAATGTTATTTCTCGCACTAAATATTTGTTTTTCACTACTTTTCCATATAGTTGGATAATGGACTTTGCCTCTACATCATAATTTGATGGAATAAATAGCAAATTTACTGACATGTGAACAATTCCAAAGGAATAATAAGTGTATTAATTAGTCACTAATGATAAATTATATATACTTTGGAATTGGAAAATTATGTAATCGAACTCTGTTTATGGAGGAACTTTCTTTTTGTCACTTACGATGAGAAGGAATTTTAATTTACACTTCTCTATCGGAATTTGTTGATTATGTATGCTATTTGGAAAAGGAAGAGTGAAATTATTGCTCAACGGAAAGGTTAGTGCAATATGGAATTTAACACAACGGTCTCATGTTCTATTAATTCCGTTGGAAGTTTGTTGTGAAGTAACTCCATAGGGAGGAATACTGATAATAGGAACACATGCTCGAATTTATTATTGATGTTATACGACTTGGTCATACTCTACAAATATAATTACGTTTGTTAATTCTGAATTATAAACTTTAAGTGGGAGGACTATCAGTTATGGATTTCTCAATGTGACATTTGGTTTTACACTCCCATTAGAGGTTCAATTATTTTATCTCATTTACAACTTGGTCACATATCAAGGAACAGAATTAGTGGATTATTAATTCTGGAATTCTAAGCTTTAGTGGGAGGATTATGATACTTTATCAACACATATTTACGGTATTTTTGGACACTCCTACTTGAGGTGGATATATTTATTTATTTCATGATTCACTTGATATGGTTATTAATATCTTTGACAATACAAGTCGGAAGGTTTTTGTTGTATTAACATCTCATACTGAAGTGGAAAATCAGTTCATCAAAGGATTACAAGGTTTGAAACTGATTGGTGGGGGAAGTACACTTCAGGAATATTAATTGAAACTAATGTGATGAGCATGGAATTATTCACCACTGTCTTATGTCATATACTCCATGGTTGAATGGAGGAATACAACTCTTGGTTATTCACTGGATTATGAAAGCATTACATACTACTATTTGTTGAGTAAGTCATTATTTATCACAGTCACTGTTTATATTTTGTGAACTGGAAGGAAGTATTCTATTTATATTTTGGTAGTATGGAATTGGAATCATTGTTTACTACATAGCACACCAAGATTTTATTTTTAATGTTTATATTCTAGTGGATCAAATGGTATTTTTTTTTGATCTGGAAAAGGGAAAATTGGTGGAAAGTAGGAATATGTTATTTTCTCATGAAGGGTGTGTTTATTAATAGTCACACAAATATATGTGCTAAACTCAAAGGAAAACACCAAGTTACACTCCCAACACTAACATGCTTAGGAAAAGTGGGAGGAATTAAATTGGGCCATCATATCTTGGCTACTATTGTGTGTTATTTGAGGAAGTTACTCTATATTTTAGAGGAAAGAAAAATACTAAACTTGTTGCTAATGTTAATTATGGGTGGAAACATTGCGGGAAGGAATAAACTCAATGATGAATAATAAAAGTTTGGGAACTTGTTATTTTACCAAACAACCGCATGCCTATAGGTTGTTATTGGATTTATTTACAAGGAAGTTTAATGCAACATTCTTAGTGGAAGTTACAATTTTTTTTTATTATTTACACAAAGGAAATATTTATACTTTGTGGAAACTCTGGAATTTAGAGGAGGTGTTTTGTTTAATTATTTACACAAAGGAAGTGTTATACTTTGTGGAAACTCTGGAATTTAGAGGAGGTGGGAACAATGACAGTGTTTGCTAATTGAATTGATCAATTCATGTTTTTGGAACAAGCTTCACATCAATGGAATATCAGGTCATACGGTTTTATTACTGATGGAATATATTCATATACAAAGGTTAGTGTGAATTGTTTTGTGTTATCATTATATGTGCTAACTATGTTCTTATTGTTTTAAAATATCACATTGATGGAAGTGAAAGCTTGGTTCAGTTCTAACTTTCATATGAAAGGTATGTCTAAAGCTTCCTGCATTTTGGGAGTGGAATTACATAGATAATATTTTGATATATTTTTCTATGGAAAAGTGCAAACCTGTCATGTACCTTTTGATTAAGGGAATGATACTCTACGAGGAATTATATTTGAACTCGTGAGGAAAAAGGAAGATAATTGTCATACCACGGTTATTGTGGGACATTATTCGTGCGACCTGAACTTAGCCATGCCACTGTAATTGTTGCTATTTTGATTAGCACGGAAAAGGATTTGTTGGAATTTTAGCAAACGGAATATTAATTTTATAAAGATTGTTGGAATCACATAAATGAATTTGTTGGCGCAAGGAAATGTGGATTATTCATTCTTTGATGATCTGAAGCTTCAACTGCGTGGATATATTGAAACTATTTTTGGAAATTGATCTTTGTGAAAGGTGATCTATTTTTATGTTATGTGTTAATATTTACATTTGTAGATATTTATGGTTTACAATGGAAACATGGATATTCTTTGTTTACGGAATATATATGAATACTTTGATGCATGTCAAGCATTGAAGGAAGTATATGGCTAAGGAATGTTTTTGAAACATAAGGTCGTGGAAGGTGCATCATAACCTGTTACTTTGTGATAATAATACTCCAAAGGTCACAAAGTGTATATACAATGTGAGCGCATTGAAGGAAGGAATTATTTTTTAACCATGTTAATTGTATGGGAATTCACCTTGATTGAAATAAAAAATTTCAGTCAAGTGGGAGATGTAGGAAATTGTGTCTTGCAACATTTTATATATCTACTACATTGTTCGGAATTAAACTTCAATGTGGAAGTGTCACTGAAATAACAGGGAATTAGTGATGCACATGTACTTAAGGAAATATACTTAAGGAAGCCGGTACGTCTATACTGAAATACGGTGAATATTAATACGCTGGAATTATACCCGGGAACAGTATAGAGTGGAATGCCAGGTTGTCCGTTGGATTGGCTCTATGGATTGTTAAAACCTGCGAGTTTTGATTGTGTATTCAAACTCGGTGCATGACTCACACATGCGTGCTGGGATCTAATTATTTAGCAGTAATAGGCTCGGTAATTGGTTGTTAGGTATGGTGGTCGTTCTAACATGTCACGAGTCCTATCTGGAAACAGATTGATTTATCTGGAACTTGGAGTCAATATAAAGGTCCCACCCTCTAGTCTCAATATGCATTGTGAGCGACACCACAGATAAGGCAGAGAAATAGAGGGTAGGCCGAAATTGCTCCAACCCTAAATTTCCTACAAACCATGCTTATTTGCACTCTCATTCGAGTAAAGAGCACAAGATTGCCCAAAAACAGTAGAAGAGGCTGAAGCCCTCGCCTGCCTCGAAGAACTCAAGATTTGCACGCCTTTCCTCCAAAACAAAGTCATAGTGAAGTCTGACTGTGCTGCCCTCGTTGCTGGCCTGAACCAGACCTCCATTAACCTTTCTAGGTTGTGCTTTGCCCTCTCTGATATTAAGTCGATGGTCCTGTATTTTCCTGAGTTAGATTTTCGTTTTTCTGGTAGAGCTAGCAACAGCGTTGCTCATGCACTTGCTCAGCTGGGCATTGTAATGGTTTATTTGGTTCCTGAGGACGTACTGTCCCAGATGCCGCTCCTTCAGGCTGACTTTGTACGCATGATTGCTGTTAATGAATAAAGCTAGCTTCTTTGCCTAAAAAAAAGTGTGAGCCACCCTAATTTTTTTTTATCGAATTGGTTCCTTTTTAACGACACAAATTGTGTAGAGGAAGAAAGCAAACTAATGAATGATATTGATCCAAGTTGTTCATATTTTACTAATATTAGTAGACGGAACAGAGGAACATATCAAACAACAGAGGAACAGAGGACCTGTCATACTAATTAATACCGATCAGTTGGCTGCTATAACAAATAGTCTGGTTGGTGTAGTTGGTTATCACGTTAGTCTCACACACTAAAGGTCCCCAGTTCGAACCTGGGATCAGACAACTTTTTTGTTTTTTTTGCAGATGTTCCCTATCCCATTTTCTCAGCCATATCTTGCCAATTGCCATATCGAGGAGTAAAACCTTTACACACAGCTGACGGAAAAAGAGTTTTGCCCCCGAATCATTTAGTACCAAAAGCAAGCTCATAAGTTCGGGTTTTCTCTACTCGGCATGAACAGACCTCTGTGATCTGTTGGCTGATTACACCCGCCACCAGCCCACCAGCAACACCGCTCAATCTTCCTTCTGGAGAGCTGATGCGTGTCGACCCTGCCGTTGTGAGTGTCTACCTCTCGCAGCGCCACCAAACATGAGAGAAAACAGAGGATGAACCAGAGGCGAACACCTGGACGAGGAAGGAACATATCCCCACCAAACCCTGAAAGGTCGGGTGGGGGCTTCAGCTTCCTTGCATCTTGCTCCACTGTCACAATTTCACCGATAATAACAAAGCGAAAAGATCCGTCCTCCGTCCGTTGGTGGACGCAAATCGCGGCACGGGATGTTTGGAGTGGACGATTTTTCTATGTCTTCCTCCTCCAGCTCGATCGATCATCAATCAGTGAGGGACAGACTCTTCTTTTTAAAGAGGGGATAGAATTCTATCTCATCGTGCTCGTTCCCGATCTTCTCCTTCTCCTTCTTCTTCACGCGAGAATCGGGAATCGAAGCAGCCGTCCCGGATCTGTCCTCTTTGATTTCGTCTCCTTTCATGTGATGAAAATATCTCGGCTTTGACCTCATTTTATATTGAGCCCATATTCTGTTGTTTGGTGCTCCGGTTGCACCAAGCCACCGGTAGTTCATGTGCTTCCGACGAGCTATCATCCCATGCATGAATTTCCCACTAACCAGATCGGCTGGAGAACTAATTTTGTACGATCAGGAACTGACGGAGTCAAGATCTGAGATATAAACACTTCAGTCCGAACTGACAAAAATATCTTGATGCACATCGATGCTACACATCACACATATCTGAATCGAACCATTTCAACAGACTAGCTCTAGGACTCTCTCCCACTAAATACCTCCTTTGGTGATGGATGAACTTTTTGTTTCAGTTTCAAGATCGAACTCTGGTCACACCAATTGTTACTTTTTCCACAGCCGGATCATAAATATATGCACTCCACTGAACTTGATCCAGGGAGAAGTGTTGCAAGAGAAAAATGAATCTAAGAAAAAGAACAATTAATCAGTAGAATCACTAGACCTATTTTTTGATTCATTCTCTACTGTTACTAGTACTCTGCGTATAATGCTATGGAGGATCGCAGCTGGCGACTGAGTCTCCCTACGATTGATTCCTCCGCCGGAGAAAAACGACGACGACAACGGAGATGTTATCCGTGCTGCTCTTGGTGAGAGCCAGCTTGGTGAGCATGGCCGCCGCCTCGGCGCACCACCGCTCCCTGCCCCTCCGGAGGCACGCCCGCGCCACCTGGCACGCTGTCTCGTTGTTGACCACGTCCCAGAGCCCGTCGCTGGCCAGGATCAGGCACTCGTCGCCGTCTGTTCTCTCGGTTACTGTGACCTCCGGGACGGCGGTTACATAAGGCTTGAGGTAGCCGTCCCCGATGGCGCGCGACATGGCCAGGACGCCTAGCACCCTGGCGCCCTCCCAGAAGATGACCCGGCCTCCAGCCGCCTCGATCCGCTCCAGCTCGTCGGGTCGGTCGGGCTTGTGGTCAGAGGAAAGAGGGACCGGCGCGGCGTCCTTGCGGCAGAGCACGGCGCGGGAGTCGCCGCAGTTGGCGACGACGATGTGTTGGTCTTCCACGACGGCAACTACGGCGGTTGACCCCACGTGGTCGCACTTGTGCGACTCGCAGCGGCAGCTCCCGCTGTCGCCGCGCCCGCCGGCCGTGACCTCGGCGTCCATCCTCGCGAAGCTGCGCTCCATCGCGCCGGTCCAGTAGGACGAGTCCGCCTCGGCGCCGGCGCAGGCGGCGAGCTCGTCGGCGACGAGCTCGTGCATCCGGTCCCGGCACGCGTGGGCGACGTGCGAGCAGCCGTGCCCGTCAAACACCGCGTAGAAGTCGCGTCCCGCCTTTCCGGGCTCTTCTGACTGAGCGGTGAAGGCCTCGCGTACGGAGACGGCGTCCTCCATCTCCCTCCTGCGCCCGGTGACCGACGCGAACCCGTGGCGCTTAGCCGCCACGACCTCGCCCCCAGCCGCCGCGCGCCTCTTCCTCGTGGCCGCGGCCTCGTCCCCGTCGCCCTGGGGGGTCACCTCCGCCGCGGAGATCTTCCACCTGGCGGCCGCGGCGTCCCCCGCTCGGCGACGCCTCCCGGCGCGCGCCCTGGCCCTGGCCTCCGCCTCCGCCCCCACCACCACCGCCGAGGTCGCCGAGTCACAGCACACCTGCGCCATCGACATCAACACAGCAGCCAAACAAACCCTGTCCGAGTTGAAACCGCCGCTAGCTGCTCGCTTTGCTTCTCGGCTCGGAGCTAGTAGTGCAAGAAGAAGAAGAAGATACGAATGGGAATTGGAATGGAGGAGAGGCGTGGCTCGTCCGTTTTTAAAGCTCTCCCCTCGTTGTCCCTCGGCCGCACTGAGGTGTCGTGTTCCATGGCGCGCGGTGTCGCCATCTCTCAGGCTGAGGCGACGCAACATCGGGGCCGTCCACGAGTCGCGCGTGGCACGCGGCGCGCACCACGACACCCTCTCCCGCCAAAAAACTCTCTCACGCCCAAAGGGACACGTGACGCGCGGCCATGATAGCACCGAGCTCAGTCTATGATGAAAGTAATATCGGTAGCCAACCTAGATAATCGCGCCGAGCGAACGGCGATGGGATTGAATAATGCGATGGCGACGGGGCCCGGCCCCATGCAACGTGTCCCGTTGAGCCGGAGCAAGGAATTTCCTTTTGGTCCAACTCGGGGGGCAAGCCAAAAGCTTCCGTCCGTCGGAGTAATCGGAGTGGTTGCGTGCGGCGTGCCGCGATCCCATTGGCTTTCGGCTGGAAATGACCTCCTAGACTCGTGTCCAGGTTGACCTCGATCGCATAACTCATTTCTTTTCCTAAACCTGGGGGGAGCAAGGGCATGACACGTTTAGCTCGCAAATTAGCCACCTCACGCTACGTGCCCGCTCGAATCATGGTGTAGGGGCCCGCCGGCGGTGTGGGCCGAGATTTTTTTGCCGCTCTCGCTCTAGTCGTGGACACGTCAGGTGGGGACGCCCCGGAAGGACGGAAATGTGGGCTCAGCTCTGGGTCCCGCGCTGGTATTCAAACCGGGGAAAACACAGCGGGTTTTGCGTTGGTTTCGGCCCAGCGGGACCCGTCGGTGTTCTCGTTACGTGCATGTGGAGCCATGGCGGGCGGCGAGGCGTGGCTTTCAGCGGGGACGTGCTGCCACGAACGTACTGTACGTCGGAGGAGCCGTGCCGGTCAAAAACGTCCTGAATCCTGATACATTGAGAGATTTTTTTGACAAGATATGGCGTGAACCGTGAAGAAAGTTCAAAAGATTATCCACGAAAAGTACTCGCTCCGTCCTGAAAAAAAAAATACTCAGGTCAAATAAAAAGATGCTTGACACGGATTTATCTCGGACGTATTCGTAATCTGCGTCAAGCCTTTTGGAACAGAGGGACAGGTTTTACTCACTCCATTTGACCAAGTTTTATAAAAACAACCAACCACCATTAACAGGTTTTACTCCCTCCATTTCATAAAATAAGACGTATTTTAAAAAAAAACAACCAACCACCATTATATTATATGGACAGCATACGTAAATATATTTTCGTTATAGCTTACGATACTGATTTGGTATTATAAATATTAATTATTTCTATAAAATTTCTTATTGTATTTGATATGGAGGACTGAAAACGATCCCCTGTTTCGCAAATAGTTCTAAAAAAAGGGAAACACTATCGACGGGATGACCTACAGCATCGTCGCATAGGTCGATTCACTGCTCAAACTATACTCTAGAAGTTTTTTTTAATTATATACTTAACTAATAATACACTAGAATCACTACGAAGATACTTGGTCAGATGTATGCTTTAACAATCTATATCATAATAGTTGAGGTTATGAAATATATACATAGAAAACATACATGTGTGTACGAACGTATAGATATACACTATGCAGTTTATTCAACCGAGAAAAACTGGCCCAATGATAATTTTATTGCAATATACAATTTAAATCGCATATATATAAATTATAGCAAATAACCTACAATTAATATTAAGAAATATTCTTATGGATTAAATATGTCATCAAAATAATATTAAACACACCCATTCATTATGACTATAGTGTGACGAAAATAAGTATAAAAATTTAGTATAATTTTTGTGGTTAGTCCTCGGTCCAAAATTTGTTTAGACTGGGTCTGCATAGTTGTATAGTTGTCAAACTCGCACTCAGATGTCGCTAGCGAGTTCAGCTGACAAAATAAGTATTCCTCCTCTTTAGCGAGTCGATCATGAGCGACTCGGACAACGGTCGCTCCTCGTTGTCCGATCCACCGGCTCTATACATAGTTATAAACAAATGATCAAAAGTTGAATTTGATACAAATGCTAACCTCTTAAACGGTTCTAAAGAAAGATGAAATCATAACGAATTAATAAACCGAAGTGCACGGCAACAGAAACTCATATCTACGTCTTGAAAGAATAGCACATCGTCGGTGCAGTCATGGAATGGAAGGAGAAGCAGCGACGTACTAGAAGGTATTTGCTGGAGGGGAGGCGGTCAGGGCTGAACAAGGGTGAAGTAAGGAGTACATCGCAATGTGGAAGTGAGAAGTACATCATGAACTACAAGGCTAAAAAAGAAGCCTCATATGAACAAAACAGTAATAGCAACAGAAAAAATAGTAGGAAATCACTTGCCAAATATAGGCTTCTATTGCCAAATGTGTTTGTACAAAGTTCCTGTCTCATAATAAATAAGCACGTAAAAAATCAACGAGATAATCGAGCATTTACCAAGGAACATGCAGACGCAATGTGGTTGTATACAACACTGTGTAAATAATGCAGATTGAAAGGACATCCCTATCCCTAACTTGTTTTCATATTTGTTGTTAACACAATGATCAGCCTAATTGTGTGCTAAAAGATTTACATGTACATCTCAAAGTTGCATATGATGGTTGGACATCTCCTCTAAAAGGATCAAGCGTGAAATCGTAGTTTTCCTAGGTGTTTTTCATTCTCTATAGGAAAACCGTACTATCGGTCCGTTGTGGAGGTATGAGCGGAATCGACTTTGTCTATTATGCACAAACCATATATGCACCTCCACAACCATCCCAGACCTTGTGGTCATTTTCAGTCTTCATCTGGGCTAAATGTTCTTTAGTGGTCGTAGTACCGGGCTGAAGACGGTAGTACCGCACGGCTTGTCTTTGATGAGCAGGGTGCACTGGCTTTGTTTCTGTACTACCGGTAGTACCGGGATTTGCCTCGGTAGTACCGGGTCACCTCGCCCGGTACTGCCGGACCAAGTTCCGGAACACTGCCGCTTAAGCCCAGTAGCTACTGGTTCATGCGTTTTCTTCCCGGCAGTTGCCGGTAGTAGCCGGTACTACCACATTCATAGTAGTACCCGGGTGACCTAATCCACTCAGGGTTTGACCACGCGCTGGGGTGTCTGTTTTTCTGCCGGTCGGTATTACCGCGCCTAGTCCGGTACTACCGAGGTTGCACAGGAAAGCGACCCAACGCCCACATTTTGTGGTGGACTATATAAACTATTCTTCTTCTCCAAAGATACTAAGCTTTCCAATATTCTCTCTCGACCATTGTTCCAAAGCTTTAAACTCCTATATCTCCCACTCCCTTGGCTCACACACCTTCAAACTTTGAGGAGTGAAGGAGGAGATCTAGATCTAAACTTCCACAAAAGCAATTTTGATTCCCCCCACTAATCTCTAGCGGATCGTGTTACCTCTTAGGTTCATTGGAACCCTAGACGGAAGTTGTGTTCTTCGTGGCTTTGGAAGCCACAGGGAAAAGCCAAGAGCCTCCAATTAAGCTGTGTATGTGTGCCTTGGCCCTGTGATTCTTGTTGGGAATGAGGGCAAGCAGAAATTAAGAGACAATAAAATTAAAAGTGAACAAAGCAAGTAAACAGTGATGGTGACTAGAAAATGAAATAATACTAAAACGTTCTCATAAAGCATTGGTTCCACCACTAGCATATTTCAGAGTTGAGTAAGCTTATATCATTTAATACTAAATTTGATCATATAAGGGCGGAGTCCACATAAAGGTGTGCCATGAGTCTATCGAGGAAGAAACCCGACAGAACAAACTGGGCCCGTAATATTTAAGGTCTCCCCATTGTTGCAGAGCAAGAACTTCAATCTCCGTTATTTCCCCATTCATGTTCACAGAAGTGAAACGCCCCAAATGAGTTTTTCATTTTTCACCCACTTGTTTGGTGCACGTTCATCACTTTGGCTCCCACCAACATTAATAACCTTTCATATCCCGAAGGCAAATATTGTGCAGTCAATGTTCACACAATATCGTGAAAGACTATTACTACATGACAAAAGGTATTAAACCATAGATTTCTATCTCATCTCTTAATAAAGTTAGGGTTTCCCATCTTACCGAAAACTAATCAAACTACTCACACATGAAGACACAAAACATCATCATGATAATAGTATGAATATAAAATGGATGATAGTACGGTACACGTGTAAATCTAGAACTTCGACTTTTGAATTATAACGAGATGGAGGAGGGATTTAGTGTTGTAGATGAAGGAGATGGTGTTGATGATGATGCAAATCGATGTTGTGGCCTTGGACCGCAGTGGTGATGGAGATGAAAGCCTTGTGCTGATTCCCCTCCGGATCCCTTCTGAAGGCTAGGTTTTCTGAACTGTTTCCGGTCTGATGGCTGCTATGTTCGTCTGGCTCAAAATCCGAGGGCATATGGGTAAATTAGTTGATGAGGCGATCGTCCTAGACACGGTACAACCTCTGGTACCAGCGGGTGTGATGTTACCAGTGGTTGTTATCTTCGCTGGTACACGTGTTTTCTCCTTCTCTTTATTTCGAGCAAATTGGTTTTCGACAAGGAAGATTTTAATTGCTCTTAATCGGCATATTTCCTGCCATAGATGGTAAAATTACCTTATATGGAATTTCTATTTTATATTTTAACTTCTTGTGTATATTGACATAAAAGTGTGCACTGGCGCGATAAAATGCAGAAATCCATACCTCTACACAATAAAACATTAACTAAAAACACTATACAAAATGGACGCATCACTACGCTGGGGCGGCGGTCTCGGATTTGGTTCGACGTTCGTGGTATGCGAACAGTCGTCATGGTAGCAGGAGGCTACGAGATGGCTGGGTCATGCGGCGTTGTGGCTTGTGTGTGGCTTTGGTGCCAGGGTGGCGGCCCCAGAGCTAGAGGTGTGGGTTTGTGATGTTTGGTGGACTAGCGTCGTGTGGACGACGGGTCTCCCCGCTTGTGCGGTTGTTCGTCCTTTTTTTCATAATAAATAGGACATTGTACAATTTGTATTGTTTTTTGATCCGTTTTTTCTTATAAACTGGGTGAACTCTATTCTATCCAATCGAGCGGCAGAGATCGATTGCCTTATCCTCTAAATATAATTGCTTCAAAATGATCCAAATTGTGAGAAATGGAGGATCCTCTTCAAGAAGGGGCGACAATGGTAGCATAATTGATGTAGATGCACCCTCCTTGCGGTGACCCAGCACACCACTGCATATTGTAGTGTACAAGTCGTTGACATAACACCCACGGAAGGACTAATCCGTAAATATTACATCCCTCAGAGTAGTACAACAGAAACATTGCGGGTCCACTTTATTACACACTGCTAAAGATTACAAGCCAGAAATGCATAAAACATCGACGTCTTCCTCCGACATGGGAGGAATGTCTATTATTGCGATGTTGACCGGAGTCAACCTACAAGCGATAGAAAGCAGCAAACTAAGAACCATATTGGCTCAGCAACTAAGTAGTACTAGTCTAGTCTGCTCGGCCAGGTTATAAAGATTCTAGGTCTCCACCTCCTCTTCTTCGACGTCGTCAGCTCCGTAGGCAATGATGTAGTCGACGCCTTCTACTCCTCCAGACAGATCAGGTGCTTCAAAGTACACCTTGTCGCATGGTATGCTCCGTAGTTCTCCTCAATGGCCTCCTCAGAGTCTAAGCAGGGGATCAAAAGGGAACGAATGAGTAACAACGTTACTCAGCAAGTTCAGCTAAATGCTTAGATAAGTGGTATGCACTAACTACGATCCTGACCAAAAAGTCATGGATGAATATGCAATCTTTGTAAAACATTTTTAGGAAAAGGTCCATTTTACTTTTAGAAAACTATGCCCCCAGCCTCCACGGGTCTTTAGTCATCACTTGGGATGCCTTTCCCGCAGCGTTCTGTAGTTCCCTCCTGGAACAAGGATGTGACAGTCACAATTTCTTTGTTTAACTCTGCAGAGCTGCACCACTTTACCCAACAGCAGCCTGGCTCTTTATGCTTTCTCAGCACACCATGTGTGCTATAGCCAGAACTCAGGGCAACAAGTCATGTGGAGTCGCTTCCCCGCACAACGCATATCCGCCCCTTATGACCCAGCCTGGTATAAAAACCAAAGACTCGTCACCACTCCCGAGCTCCTATTCCAAATCACCCCGTCGGGTGGGGAAGGTATGCGCTCCCACGTGTTGGCCGCCGCAACGGACGCAACCAGGTAATAGTCTGCCGAGGATATGCGAACGAAGGAAGAAACCTCTGACAAGCCCATCCATAGTGAATCTGTTGGCTGATGCTTCAATACGGCGCAAGGATACTGGGCCATGGGTAATTAATCCTAGATGTATACATTCCCGTACAATGGAACCTCCACCACAACATCATCCGTGGTTCCATTGCCAGCCAACAATATAGATAGCATTTCACATCATTCGAAAATAGATTTTTCTTTTTCATGCAATGATAAACCATAGTACTTTGCAATTACTTTGATAAAATAATCAATCGAGGATATGCAAGTTGGAACTTGCCTTGAGACTGACAGGTAGTGCAGTCTAAAGCTTCCGATGAATTGGGACCCTCGTGTTCTGAAAATCAACATCATTGTCTATATGAGACAATGTTTAAAACCAAATACATGCTATTATGCATAGATGAGATGATTTTGTTCTTTCCCAAAATTCCCCAGAATTATTAATGATTTCTTTTGAAGTGATTTCTTTTAATTTATGTTTACTTAGGATGAGTGACATGACAGTCATCATATAGTTCAAATTATACTTTGAACTTAGTAATTAATTTTCCCATATTATTTCTTTTGAAAATAATTTGAATTATTTCAAAGTCATTTCCACTTAAGGATCCTTTGAATTTTTGCTATAAGAAATAGTTTTCAACAAATCAAGTAGATATTTTATTTGAATAACTTATTTTCTGCTGATATTTGTAGATATTTTTAAATTATTTATAGGATTTTATTTGAATTTAGAATGAGTTTTGAATTTTGAAAATTTCATCAATTTATGAAAAATTGCAAAAGACCCCTGGTTAAACCAGGTCAAAGATTGGCTCGGGTCCGGTCCAACCGACCGAGCCACTCTTCCCTCACTCTCTCACCGCACGAGCTCGAGCCCGTGCTCGACTTGCTCTGGCGACTGAGTCGCCAGCGCCGTCGCCGCCCTGCTCCGGCCAACTCCGGCCATCTCCGCCACCGTGGTCTGGGGCAAAACGACCCCCTCTCTCCGCTCTACTCCTCTGCCCGAGCGATTCGTGTTTCTCTCCTCTCGCGGCCACACGCAACCCAGCCCTAGGGTTAGGGTTTCGGTGTTGGCGCCGCCCGCTTCCCTCTCTTCTCCGGCGTGCTCACCATGGCTGGGCGCAGAGCTTCGCCTCTGTGCCGCCGTGGTGCTGTGAAGCTGCTCCTCGACCTCCGCGCCCCCTCCAACGGTAGCGCGAGCCTGCCTCGCCGCCGTGGAGCTACGGCCATGGACGTTTGGTAAGTTTCCTTCTCCTCTCCTTCTTCTCCACTCTCTATCCTCGACTAGCTCTAGATGATGCTATAAGACTTGATTTGAACATGGATCTTTCGGTTGCTTTAGGTTCTTGATGAACAGATGATGCTTGCTTGATGATTTGCTCCTTTATGTGCACTGTCTACCTACTGTATATCAGAGATGAATGGTGTAGATCTAGCATGATTAGATCCTTCCATTACCTCAGGAATTATTGTTGGGAGCATTTCTTGCTCACATGAAGAAAATCATTTTAGAAAATTATTTCTGAGCTAGAACTTGTACTGCATGATCTAGCTGTGATGATACATCGATTTAGGCATGATTTAGACAAGTTTTGCTTGCTGTGAAGCCTCCTTGTAGAGTTACACAGTAGCTTTCTTGTTTAAAATGCTTTTAATGCTTTCCTGTGCTTCTTCCATGTGTACAGATGTGCAAAGCACAGCTAATCCAGCTCTGCTGGTTCACTGCCTTGTGTAGTTTTTGAAAATAAGAACAGATACTATACTGCTGCTTTTTCCCTTGTCCCTGTATGCTCAAACAATTGCTAAATCAAGCAACTGCACTTCCTTTCTTCTCTCCTTCCTATTTTGCTGCAAAGAACAGATACTCTCTGCCTTGCAAAACCTTTCTACAGCACCTTACCTTGCTTAGCAAGGTTCTGTTAAGAACAGATGCTGAATTCTCTCTAGCATGGTTCTGTCAATTACAGAACCTGCTTGGTCTCTCTTAGCTTCAAAATCAACCTGCTGTTGCTGAGCAGCTTGTGCTTCTGGAAAATGTTGATAACCTGCGTCTTGTGGAATTTGCCTCCTCCTCCTCGCTGCTTCAAAATTCCTAGAGTGTATTTATCTAGCTGAAATGGCTTGTGGTGGATGGTTTAGGTAACTTCCATGATGTGCTTGTGGTCTGTGGTTGTTCTTGGTCAAGAACAGATGGAAATGGATGTGCTGGATGTGTGGTGGTTGTGAAACGTGTGGGTTGTGGTTGCTGCGAGTTGTGTGTGCTGCTGGCTAAGGTTTGGCACTGTATTTATAGGTTTGGGCTTTCTTGTGCTTGTGACACCAGGATAACTTGGCTGTGGTGAATCACCTGCTTGCAGTGGCCCTCTTCTACCTCGAGCTGCCCTATTTGACTCCTTTTTGCACTCCTTTTCACCAAGGAGATCAGCTCCTGCTGCTGCTGAGCAGTTCATCTCCCCATGGTGATAACTCTGAGTCATTTCTGAGTCATTGTTCCTATCTTGATCCAGATATTTGTGTTGGAAGGCTTGGCTGTGAAGGAATGATTTGTAAAGTCGGTTTGTGGTGCTTATTCTCAAGTGTATGTGTTAATTAAGCTAATTGTTAGCTTAATAAGTGGGTTTAGGGTCCATTTGCCTAATCCATTGGCAAATGTGATACCAACTGTGGCTTTTATTTCTATTTGTTTCCTGGTTTAATTGTGGAGTTTGCAAATTTAAGTGTTGCCTTGTTTTTAAGATCATGAGATCAAAATGCTCAAAACAGCACTTGTTGCCTTTGCTCTTGGTTGCCTAAGATATTTCTATTCAGTGCTGTACATAAGCCTTTGCCCCTTCTGTTGCCTTCAGATTAATGAGCATGATCAAGATTGATCAGTCCCACTGTTGCCTTTGCTTTACTTGCATTCTCCACTACTTAGCCTAATTAAACCATAGTTTTGGTTAGGCTAAAAACCAGGTTCAATACATTAACATGCCAGCACCAAATGGTGTTGGCAACATTTTAACATTAACCCCCATTTCTCTTGTGTGTGCTGTTTGTTTTGCAGGTTAGAAGATAAAGAAGACTTGAAGATTTAGTTTAGGAAATTTTATTACTTTCTTTTGTATTATTAATTTGTTGTAAGAATACATTGTAATGAAGCCTTGTAATAAATCTGAGTTGATCAATTGGATAGATTTGTATCCAAATGTTTTTACATAATTTTGGGTTTGTGAATAATTGAATTCTTGTAATGATCTTTTGGAAATTCTTTGTAAGATTTGTGTATGTAATTGTGATTATGTAATAAAATGATTCTATTATTTGAGATGAATTCATCACAAATTTTTATAGTTTGTTAATTCATGATATGTGTATTTGAAAGACTTAGAGAAGTTAGAATTGATTTAAACTTAAGGTTTTATTGAATTTCCTTTTGAAGTCCAAATGATTATTTTGGAGAAATATTAGTAAGGGTTTTGAAAAGATGACGTAGGGTTTATCGACACTTCTCGACTATCTGTCAATGTCTGACTCCCAGAACATCGACACTCGTCTGGTATCGATCCTAGATTCATTTAACACAAAAGCGCGAATTTTTTCCTGATTTCACCAAAGGATGCATGAATGCACAAATGCAATTCCTAGTTCTACCCTCTCGAGTCCTATAACTGTGGGGTATTACACTCCTCCTCGAAGGCCTCGGTCAGACGCTCCATCGGGAATAAGAAGGCAAAGACGGGTGTTGCGGCGGCGGCATCAGAGAGCGCTCAAGCATCGATTGACAAGTGCATCACCGAGGTGTCAACAAACTCCTTCTTGAGAAGGCAAGCGAATGTACAAGTTGGATGGTATTGATGGAGAAGCAAGACAAGAAGCTCAAGCTCAAGATGGTAAGAGCATCTCCACTCGGGGCGCCCAAATGGGCCTCCGGACAGGCGCAATGGGCGGCGTCCGGACGAATAGAAAGGAATGGGTGGCGTTGCTCCCCACTCATGCCGCACAAATAAAATTCGTAAACTTCAAATAGAACATATTTCATTCAAATTTTAGGAAATTTTAAAAAAATTGAAAGAAATTTAACAAAATCTAAACCTAAACTAATCTAATGACGGCAGTAGCAGCGGTAGCGGTTGAAGGCGCTGTAGTGTTCCTCCTGCTTCTTCCTGCCGCCGCCGCCGCTGGTCCCTTGCTCGTCCTCCTCCTTGACGCCGCTAGGCCCTGCGCCGTCGTCGTCGGTGAGGTTGAAGTAGGGGACACCCTTCGCTTTGGCGTGATCCCTCGCCGACCACGCGCAGACAGCCGCCAGGTCGAGAGACGACACGTTGTCGCGCGACGTTGCAAGGGCGGCCCCTGCAACGACATAGTTGTCCATGTCAGCTTGCGCGCGCACCAGCTCGGCAAGCAGCGGCGACACCTCCTCCCACACCTTCACCTTCATCGGCTCGGGCTTCGACGTGAGCAGCGGCAACGAGCGGGAGCGTGAGGACAAGGCCGAGCACGAGGAGGAGGATGTCGTGTGCGACGTGGAGCGCGAGGCGGTCCATGGTGCCCAGCTGCTGGCCGGAGGAGGAGGAGGAGACGCCGCCGGGGTCTCGAGGAGCGATCCGCCGTTGCGGATGTGTCGAGCAAGGCGTCGAGGGTGCGGCCCGGCACGCCCCAGAACGTGTCGCGGCCGACGACGTTCTTGTCTCGCGGCGGCGCTCCAGGGCCATCCCACCTGTTGATCTCCTTGTCGTAGAGGCGGCGTTGGACGGATCCCACCGGGGATCGTCGCGCTCCCGCTAATAATGGTCGATGGTGGCCTGGGGGAAGTCGTGTTTGGTCTGTGTCAACACGTGCGGCATCGGGATGCCGCCGACGGACAGCGACCAGGCCACCTCCCTGGGGCGCGCATGTCTGGCTGCGTCGGGTAACCGTTCTCGCGCAACACCTGCGCCTGCTCGACGAGGAGGGTGTGCGGTGCGAAGCCGTACGCCGCCACTCCGACTGAGCGCCTCCAGCTTCCGGCCATCAGTCTTCTCTAGTATTTTGCTTCATGGCGAGGTGTGTCCGACTGCAGCGAGTGAGGTGTGTGTGGCTACTCTGCGGCGGATGAGCCCCTTTTAAGGTCGTCGGAGGGCAGTGGCGTTAACGCTGCTGCCCTCGAAAAGGTGTGCCGCATTGACGCCGCCGTGCAGCGGCATCGAACAGGCGACGCGAAGCTTCACTGCGGCCGTCGACTAGGAAAACGAGGAGATAGACACGCGACTTTGAGCATGATAGTCGGTTTAGGGATTTGTGCCACTGACAGGCGTGGCTCGCGCGTCGGAGGCCAACGTGGCGTCGTTCGAAGTTTCATCTGGCGCAGCCCAGCGGCTCCCAAGGGGAGGACGTGGGCTGGGTGTGCCGGACAAAACTTTGGGCCGCGCCGGACCAAAATCGCATTTAGACGTCGCAGGCGGGAGCCATTTTTGATCCGGCGCGACCCAAAAGATTTTGAGCGGCCATTTGGGCGACTCGAGTGGAGATGCTCTACGGGTTGGGATGAAGAAAAGGAAGAAGAATTTCATGATCTTGATGGCCGACATGTCAGAACATGGATCAAGATGTGAGGGTGTGTCATCTTGCTAGAATCTTAGCATCGACGGCGACCGAAGAGCCAACATTTTTTATTTTATTTATCATATGTAATTTGTGCCCAGATTTTTGCCGTTTGGTGGTCAAGATTTTAAATTTATGATTGAAACTGTGTGTGTTTTGATTTGCAAAATTTTCAAATAAAATTTGCAAAAATATATTGGGAGGACCATATTGGGGAGTGGCGGTCCTAATAGGGCGTAACATGTGTCGACGCCTCCAATAACACTTGTACGTCGAAGTTGTCGGGATCATTGTATTTGGGGCATGGCTGGGATGCTATAACCCGCAGAACATGATGTACAAACATGTAGCATAGCAGCGACAGTGTCACTTTTTTTGTCAATTCATTTTCACTCTCAGCAACATGATGTCATGATCGAGTAAATGACTCGTGACACAGAACGGCACACTATCTCCTTTTGAAATACGTTGAATTCGGATTCCGTTGGATTTCACCACCGTGTTGTATATATGCACGGTCAAATTTTAGCACATCAGCGGCATCTCCTTCGGCGCCGGTGATCGGCAGCACGGCAAGCCTGCAAGGTCGGTGGCCACGGCAGCTCGTACGGGTACGCCGATCCCCCGTACATGTTCCTCTCGTGTGTGCGCTCCGCCTCCCGCGTGTCCAGCTTGACGGAGAAAAGCCAGGTCTCACCCCTCGGTGTCAAGAGGACGTACTTCGCGTTCGCCGCGACAATCATGGCTGGCTGCTGGAAGTCCGTCTCCTCGCGCCCCGGCAGCCCGGAGGTCGCCTCCGACAGCCTCACGAGCGTCTCCTTCACCCACTCGGTGCTGCCCTGGAGCTGCACGAAGACCACGAGGTCTCTGCCGATCACGCGGACGACGCGCACCGCGCCGTCTTCGCCGCCGACGATCCAGAAGGTTGACAGCTCGTCAGTCATCCCCACGACGGCGTCCGGGAACGCGACGAGCGAGAACTCCGCGGTGGTCTCGTCCAGAGAGAGCAGGACGCCGTCGCGCTGCATCGCCCAGTACCGAGACCACCGAGTGCGCCCCACGAAGCTGAGTACGCCAAACGACGGCAGGGGCACGCCGGCCGCTCTCTGACCCAGGCTCCAGCCGCCGTCGGTGCCGGAGGAGAACACGCACGCGCGGGGCGCGCCACCGACATGCGCGACGTCCTCGTAAACCGCGACGACCACGCGGAAGTTGGACATGCCGATGCAGCCACCCGTCTCGTCAACGGACCCGCCATCGAGCAGGAACGCGCCGAAGCAGAGGTGGCGACGCATCTCAGACGGGTAGGCGATTCCCTGGTACCGCCGTGAGAGCGGCTCGCAGACGACGAGGTCGGGGAATCGGAGCAGCCTTAACCAGTTAGTTGCTGTTGTCGAACGGTAGAGGAGGAGGCTGCCGCGGCTGTCGACGAGCTCCCAAGACGAGGAGCCGTCACTGACGTTCGGGAGGAAGTCGAGGGAGAAGTGGCGTCTGTCGATGGCACCGGCCGTCGAGGGGTCTGGGACGAACACCACCGGGTCGTTCCCGACGGGGGGCATCTTTTCGCGATAGCTACGGTCGCGGTCGATGACGTGGTAGTGGCCGGGGAGGTGGGCGGCGTGGAGGGAGCGGAACCGGCTCAGGAACGCGGTGTCCGCGACGAGGCGGCGCCAGCGCTTGCAGGTGAACGCGGCGCGGAGGAGGGCGAGGGAGGAGTCCACGCGGAGGAGGACCAGCTCCAGGAGGTGGTCGGGGAGGTGGTGTACGCCTGTTGGCCCTGGCAGGATGTCGCTCTTCCTTGACGCTCTCTTGAGCTTGTTGTTGCGCTGCCGTCGCCGGCGGCCCGCCATTGACACGCTCGTTAGGACGAATGGTTCTTGTTCTCTCTCTCTGATCCAGTGAGGTTCATTAGCCTGTTATTGACGTGTTTAAAATACACTCTGGAAACGCGACATGAACAGCATGTCCTTGCGTCCCACGGAACCTAAATCTGGGTCAACGCTTGTGCGGCGTCAGAGAATAGAATAGCTTAGAGGCAGTGCCGGACCCAGCAGGGTACTTGAATTTGTTAAGGGTCGAAGAAACTTTATAGGTAAAAAAATGCAAGCATAGTCAACAAAATAAATGGTCAGCAAAAGGTTTAATTTTCAGGATCGTAAAATACAACTACCAAAAACAAGAATAAACATAAAGAATATTTACAAACGCTCTAGCTGCCACAGTATGACCCCGAAATTCCTAGCGAGAATTACACCATAATGATAAAAAAAACTTTTGAAATGGAGGTAAAATATGGTTGCAAGTGGGACGGGACTGGGATGTCCGTCTCCACCAAAAATATTAATCCACCTATCCCGTTGCCCCACCACCCAATTATCCCAGAAAACGAAAATCCCGCTGGGCTATAACGGGCTGTCCCACTCGTCCCGTCTAAATCCTGTACCTCGCTGCTATGTACTCCCTCCGTTCCACTTTAATTGCCTTGCTATGTACCAAATGTAGATGTATCTATACATGTAACATGTCTAGATACATCCACATGTGGTGGATAGCAAGTCAATTAAATTGGAACGGAGGGAGTACATCTTGGAACGATCGATCGTTCGATCTGCTAATGAGTCGGGGACTGGTCCATGCGCGCGTGCCCGTACAAGTCAAGATCGGGAGGGGGAAGGAGGGAGACGGCCCTGGATTCAGAGGAGCGGAGGTAGGTGAAGAAGGGAGGCGGAATTTCAGGGGCGAGGCCTTGGCGCGGCTGGCTGCGTCGAGCCGTTTGACGACGACGGTGAGGCCGCCGTCGAGTGACAGCTTGTGGTATGTTTCAGCGGGCGAGCGCACGCGGAGGGGGGGACGAGCTGGCGGCTCTTGGACGAGATTTGCGGAGGAGACGGGGCCCCTGGCGATGTCGGGCGCTTCCTTGGCGTGGAGGACGACGAGGCGGATGGCGTCGAGGAAGGCGAGGGAGACAAGGAAACCGACTAGGGAGCCGAAGAGGACGACGAGGGCGATGGACGGAGGCGGGCGGCGCTGCCGGCCGTGCGGAATCTTGAGCTGCTGCTGCGGTGGAGGAGAGGGAGGCGCGGCGGCCGGGGACTGGGTGGACATGGGCTCCGTGTGGAGCGGCTGGAAGGCAACCGGCCACGAGCAGAGCAGGGATACGGCGAGCGGGAAGATGAGAATGGCGGCGAGCGGCTGGGAATGATCGATTGCATCTGTGTTCAATCAGGATACATGGGTGTCCAATGGGCTAGATGGGCTCGTCCCACTAAACCCGTACGGGATAAGTGGTCTTTTTAAGTGGGACAAGTGGGTCAACTGAGGTGGGATGGGACACGGGATAAATGGCATGCCCGTTCCACCTGCAACCATAAGGTAAAAGTTTTGCCTCATCTCATTAGTTAAGAATAATAGAATTACCAGTTAATTAACGAAATACCGGGTGAAAACCGACACAAAGCCACATTGCCGTCATGGAACACAACCACAAAGGGCAACCCAACCGACCTGGCTACCCACAAAAAGCACGCACACACACGCCTATCGAGAAGAAAGATCACCGTTGCGGTGTCCGCCTAGCGTCATCTTCATCACTCCTCCCTATGGCGGCGACTCCGACTTCACCTTTGTCTCCCACCGCTGAAGCTCTCACAACAACAGACATCAGAACCCATGCCGCCCCCTCGCGCCAAAATTACGACAGTTCCGACTCTTGTGACGAACCTTGCAGTATAAAGCGTGATGAGTATGCGCTGAAGAAGCCCCACAGCCGAAGACCCAACCCTAGTGTTCGTCACCGCAAAGGCTCATCCTTCGCAACTCCGACTCCACAAAGACATGCGAGGCAGAGAAAGCCCCTCCAACACGCAGGAAAGAACCAACTACCACACTCATCCGCAAACCAGCTCCGCTTGCCACCGCCATCCGCCAACCAAGCCACCAACGAAAATCACCATCCAACCTCTTGTGCCCTTAGCCGTATCGAAACGTGTTATAATTGGTCCCCTACTTTAATGAATATCTACTACTTTTGGGCAACCTTGAATTTAGACATGTACATTAGGGAAAGTTTGCTCATTTTTATTCTGCAATTGTATGTCATAATTTTGGTCCAATTGTTTATTTGGACATGTGTTGTTGGGTAAGTTTGCACAATCTTTTATCACAAAGTTCCAAATAATTATTTTTGTGTACTTGGGGTTGAGCAATTAGGTTGTTTGCATATTTTGAAGCATCAAATTGCACATATTAAATATGCAAACTTGGTTTTATAAATGTGATGTTAGGTTGCACACTTTGAAGTCCTAAACGCGGATGCTTGATCTAGTTAGGCATATGAAAATATTGGGTTGTGTTATATTTTAAAATTAAGTTATGCGTGGATTTTTTTAGAATTTTGTGTGTTTAAATAAGTAATTGGGTACTTACATATTTTGAATCCTAAAATTTCCCATGATGTTTTCGATACAACTATGTATTTATATTAAATTCTTCTCTTTTAGCTTCCGATATGTATTTGTCTTTTTCTCGTGTTGACACTGATGCAACATGACTGACCAACATGATCTAGTTGATTTTCCAAGCTTGTTAAGAAAAAGTATTTAGGTGATAATCAAATAAGTAATAAATAGGAAGAAGACTACCGATTCCAATTTTAGGGAAAAGTTGTCTTCCGAGCAGAAGCAAAAGATAATTTTGTTCTTGTCGACGCAAAAGAAAAAGTTATCTTGTAAAAATACATTATTTTTGAGAAGTGTGTTTTAGCACCCAGAAGCTTATACTCGGTCTTTAAGATGTGTTTTAAACACATTTCACAATGTAAAAAAATTGGACATAAATTTCCACGCGTACATCTCGAGATTCTATATGCTCACAAATTCATTTACGACAAACTGACATTTTTATCGTGTGTAACAAGATTGTTGCATGGATCTTAGCATTAACATTGAATCCACACTTCCAATGTTGACCAAGACTTCAAAGATTCTCGGTCAACTCAGAATTGGCACAAGCAGAAAAACAAACTACTTCCAAATTAGACAAAATGGGCTATTGTTCTTGTTAATTGCAATCTATGATTCAATATTGTGATGGTAATTAAACTTGTAAAATACAATTATAAATACATGTACAAATTTACATCAGCGGCATGTTAATCCTCCTGCAGCGCTGGCGCCCAGCAAGCCTGTAGGGCGGGTGGCCATAGTATATTGTAAAGATTTTCCTCCGCCACAAGCGTCTTGAGGTCGATGGAGAGAATCCAATTCCCCTCCTCCCACGGCGTCACGATCATGAACATCTGGAGGAGAATGTCGTGAAAGTGTAGGCAAACAAAAGGATCAGCACTCACCTTGAGGTTTGATTCGCATTGTATGGTTTTCTGCCCCTATTAAATAGGGGAAGAGCTAGGAATTACTCACAGTTCTTGTGATGCGAGTAGGCAAAACTCCGTGTTTTCATGTTGTTTGCTTAGTACATTTGTTGCCACACAAAGGAAAGAAATCATGTTGTAGACCCTATGTCCGTTTACTGGATATTGATTGCAGAGGCCTAAGAGTGGCTTTAGCTACACAAACAAGTGACAATCACCAATGCATCACAGCAGGAGTGTTGACGTCCTCATGATCCTGTGTTCAGGAAAGCGGGGGTCATCCGTGATCACCATGGCAGTTGCATTGTCGCGGCTGGCCATTATTTCCATCGTGTTGCGGACGCTAAACATGATGAGGTTCTTGCCCGCCGAAGGGCATTGAAATTTGTGAAAGAAGTGCACTAAAAAGCGGAAACTCCAAAGTGCACCCGGGAGCATGTGCTCCCGGTTTTTTCGAAAAAATATAGAAAATTGAAAACTTATCAAAATATTCCGAAAAAAATCATGCACGTACCTAAGCATGGCACATGTCATCGTGCAAAATTACGCGACGAAATGACATCGCGGCCGCCCTGCGCAAAAATGACAAAATTCTGACAGAAAATAGCATCCAAAATTTTGAATTTTCAGATCTGTGATTTGTCATTTTTGCACAGGGCGGCCACGATGTCATTTCGTCGCGTATTTTTGCACGATGACATGTGCCATGCTCAGGTACGTGCATGATTTTTTTCGGAATATTTTGATAAGTTTTCAATTTTCTATATTTTTCGAAAAAAACGGGAGCACATGCTCCCGGGTGCACAAACGCCGCGTACAAAAGTGGAAAACTAAAAAGGTAACACCGGAAATTGACAACACTAGGGTTACTACGAAACTGACGATGGAGGGTGGAGACACATCGACATATTATGTTGGTTAATGAGATCAACATTCTTCTTGAAGATTTCAATGATTTCTCGGTGTGTGCGACGCGACGATCGATGATCCGTTAATGGCGTGACACATTTATTTGCGAATGCGATAATAAAAGTTGTAAATCGTGGACGCATTGGAGCTAGACATGTCCACGCTTTCATATAATCCCAGAATTTCATCTAAAAAGAACTTTTGTTATGCACATACTTGTTGAGCAAAGGGGCGGAGCTGGGCCCAGAGAAACCCGGGCCATGGCAAACAGGGGCGCAACAAAAAAATTCTGCTTACCATCTAGTAGGAAAAAACACTTTAGCCCGGGGCGCAGCGCAGGCCTGGCCCAACTTGCTCGCTCGCCAACGAGGAAACGAGGAAATCACTAGAAAAAGGGTTCCCTTTGCGAAGGGAACCCAGCGAACCGTGGCGTGATGACAAGTGTCAGCTTCTCCCTTCACACGGTCCCCCGTGAGTGCTTAAATATGTGACAAGTGGCAGCACGAGAGAGTTTTGGTGTGATTTCTGCTTCTCCGTGCGGAGGGTTGTACGTGCATTTATTTTGAGATTCTTTTAAAAAAATAAAATATCTTGAGAACCTTTTATGCAAATTACGAACCGTTTTCACTTTTGAGTTCCTCGCGTCGAGATCTTCAAAACTAGATCCCATGTTGATAGGTTTCGACGAACTTTTTTTTTTACTTCCGGTTATGTATAGTTGTACAACCTGTTATGTGTTGTTGTACTCCAACTTATCTGTACTTTGTACTTTCTTTTTTCTATACTTTTGTATGATGAGAGAAGGGATAGTGAGGTGGGAGAGCAGCTTTTTTCCTTTTTTTTCTAAATCGAATTTTTGAAATGAAATATCTTGAGAACCGTTTATCCGAATTACGAACCGTTTTCACTTTTGAGCTTCTCGCGTCGAGATCTTCAAAACTAGATCCATGTTGATAGGTTTCGACGAACTTTTTTTTGTACAACCGGTTATGTATAGTTGTACAACCTGTGTCTGTGTAGTTGTACAATCTGTGTTTGTACAAACTGTGTTTGCGTAGTTATACAACATGTGTCTATATAGTTGTACAACTCGTGTTTGTACAACTTGTGTCTTTCTAGTTGTACAACCTGTGTCTGTACAATCTGTGTCTGTGTAGTTGTACAACCTGTGTCTGTATAATTGTACAAGCTGTGTCTATATAACCTGTTTCTGTCTAATTGTACAACATGTGTTATGCAGTTGTACAACCTGTGGTATGTAGTTGGACAACATCAAGTAGCAGCGACTGTTGGAGTACATCTTAGTTTTTTGTTGACTCAGCACCTTCTAATAGTATGTACACCGTGCTATGTTTTTTCTTGTACCACATGCCATGCACGTACTAGCTGCTTGCTCCAGGTTGTATAGCTGAATCGTATGCATCGTACGGGAACGTACGCGGGGGCTTCGAACGTACGCGAGCGGCCGGCTTCATCGGGGCTGCATGCGCGAAACGTACGCGGCGGACGGACGCTACCGTGGTGGTTCGAAGCAAAATTCGATTTTGCTTCTGCGTAGGGGTCACCACGTGGCGTGTTTGTAAGATTGTAGTTCCTTTTGGAAGGGAATCATTTTATTAGTTGTATTATTAGTTGTACCGAGGAAACGACCGAAACCCCCAGCGCTTCGTTCGTTTCGGCCTGTTTCGCTCACCTCGTTCGCGACCACGGCTGCTCCTCTGCTCGCGACCAAAACCAGGAGCGCGCCGCCCCTCGGCCGTCGCCCAGCTCCGCCCCGGCGCTCCCTGCCGCCGACACCGGCTTGCACCCTTGTCCCGGCGTCCCGGACTCCCCAAACCGGCAGACCCCGTCTAGGCAGGGCAGCAGTGCAGCACCACATCTCCACACAGCGCCACCCAGGGGTGGCGCCGCCGCCGCCCCCCGTCGCCTAGCCGCCGCCTCCTGGCTCCGGCAAGTCGATTCATTCGCGCCGCACCGACTGGGGCTCCTGGTCGGTCCCCTGCTCCGGGCCGAGGCTCCCCATTCGGCCATCCCCAATTCCCCACTGCGGCAGTGCGGCCTGAAGACTGAAGTAATTTCTTCAATCGATTTGTCCTTGGCTCGGTGCTTCTAGGTAATTTATCTTCGGCTTGGTGCTCCTTTCAATTTATTTAACGATTGTTTATGGTCCAAGAAAGTACATAAAAGATGACAAAAAAAAATCAATTGGAGTTGAAAACATGTGTTCATCTTCGCAAATCGCAATCATACCAAATTTCTATGCCATGCTAGAGTTTCTTTAAAAAGTTTTGTTAGCTAAATTTTTGGCCGGGGGCTTGCTCAAATCCTGGCTGCTATGTTAGAAATTAGGATTGGGTGTGTTGCGTGTGAGTACTGACTACTGAGTACCCTTCTTTTCATAACAATAAAAAAAACTGCATCCATTTTGAATACAATGGGCTGTCTCATTCTTTTTAGTTCCAACCTGTGATTTGATATGGTGGCGGTTATTAAACTTGTAAAGTGTATCTGTCAGCTTCCATACATACATGTACAGATTTTAAAACATCAACGGCATGTCAATCCCCCTGAGGCGCCGGCGAACGGCCCCATGGCAAGCCTGCAAGGTGGGTGGCCATGGCAGCTCGTACTGGTACGCCGCTCCGGCGTAGCTGTTCCTCTCGTGCTCCCGCTCCACCTTCAGCGTTTGGAGGTCGACAGAGACAATCCAGTTCTCCTCCTCCTGTGGCGCCACGAGGATGTAGCTCATGTTCGCCGCGACGATCTTGGCTGGTCCGTGGAAGTACGTCTCCCCACACCCCAGCCCGCGGGTCGCCTCCGGCAGCCTTACAAGCTTCTCCACCACCCACTGGTCACTTCCATTGAGGTTCGCAAACACCTTGAGGTCTCTGTTGTTGGTGAGGCGGACGACACGAACCTCTGCGCCGTCGAGTCGTCGACGTCGTGGCCGCCGATGACTCGGAAGGTCGAAAACTCGTCCGGCGTCCCCATGACGGTATCCGGCAACGTAACGAGCGAGAAGTCCATGGTGGACTCGTCGAGAGCCAGCACCACGTCTTCATGCTTCACGCTCCAGTAGAGAAACGAACGCATGCGCCCGACGAAGCTGATCAAGCTAAAGTCTGGAACGGGGACGCTGCTGCTGGCCGCGTTCTGCTGCCAGCCACCGTCGCTGCCAGAGGAGAACACGCAGGCACCGGGAGCGTGCCGACCATCCTCAAAGAAAAAGTTTTGGTAGACCACAACGACCACCCGAAAGCTCGACATACTGATGCAGCCACTGCCTGTCTTGCTGTCGAGCAGGAACACGCCGAGGCACCGGTGGGAGGACATCTCCTCCCAGCAGAGGATCCCCTGGTAACGGCATCTCAGCGGGTCGTAGACGATCATGTCAGGGAAGTGGAGCTCCCTCCAGTGCCCCGTAAGATTCCTCCTGTAGAGCAGGAGGAGGCCCCCGCGGCTGTCACCGAGCTCCCAGTCGAGGTCCGGTAGGAAATCGAGGGAGAAGCGGTGTCTGTCGAGGGCATGGGACGTCGAGGGGTTTGGCACAAAGACCTGGTTGTTCCCGTCGGGCGGCAGCTTGTCGTGGCTGGGATCGATGATGTGGTAGTGGCCTAGGACATGGGGGGCATGGTGGAGGGAGCAAAACCAGGTAAGGAACGAGGTGTCGGCGATGATGCGGTGCCAGCGCTTGCACGTGAACGCGGCGCGGAGCAGGTTCAGGGAAGAGCCCACGCGGATGAGGAGGAGCTCTAGGAGGTGGTCGGGGATGTGGTGGACGCTCGTTGGCCCTGACGGGATGACCTCGCTACTGGACGCTCTCTTGGGCATGGTGTGGCGCCGGCGGTGGTGGCGACGTTGTGCCTTGGTCGCCATGGACGGTGGACTTAGGGATGCACTTGCTTATGGGAGTAAGTCCTCTTGACAGGGATAGGAGGCTTATGTAGTGATTCAGTGAGAAGCACAACAGCACAAACGTGTTTGATTCGTTAATACACACTGGTGACGTGATTTGGAGCATACGCGTGAATCACGCGGAGCAACGCGGGCTCTCCACAAAGACAACCCTTAATCTTTGTTTGAGACTTGCACTGTACATTTTAGACGCACACCATGCACATGTATATTTTCTCTCCTCGCTGTTCTCTTTCCTCCCTTTAAAGATCATGAAAGAGACGCGCACGTACAGATTTGAGTAAGATATAATAAAATTATTCAAAACATTGAGATATAAAAAATATATGGCAAAATTTGATCTTTGCAGATCGCAATGCCTGTATATAATCCATTTTAAGATAGGGACTTCAGGTATAGAAACACTTGAGAAAAAAAAATCAAGTGTTTCGTATTCCAGTGCCTTGAAGAAAGTGGTGACGTATTATTTGTTTAAAACTTTCAGTGCTGATTCAGAAGAGAACATGACACCAGGTAAGTAATTATGGGAATGAACCTTCAAAAGTAATTTGGTAAAATCTGTCTTTGTTTAAGATGATATGCAGAGATAGTGTACCTTAATTATTGGCACACATTGGTATACTTTAGTTGGTAGAAACAGTATCAGCCAACATATCCATGGCCGTGTAGACACTAGACAGATGATTGTATCTGGAAAATTCATATACTGGGAGCAATTTGACTAAACTAACGCATACAAATTTCAGAGTCTGAAAAAAAAGCTCATGTTAAGTGGAAAAAAACACAACGGATCATATTAAGCAGTTGAATTTAGGCAGCTATCCATCCATATTAACATATTATTACACAAAGGGCTTAGATCTGGACAAAATAGTAAGTTTGACTGCTAGCAAACTGATAATGTGAAATTAGAAGATCAACATAGCTTTGTTCTCTCCTTCTCTAGGCTCTAGCAAAATGGGGCATCCTTTTGATTGTTCTACAAACCTACAAATGTAGAATCAAATAGCATCTTAGTTTATATAAAAAATAGATTCTTGAAATTGCTGCTAGAAACATCGTACAATGTAGCAACCATTGACTTAAACCTTTGGATATCTTTTGTAGATTAGTGCCGCCATAAGGCATGATGCAGATGTCAATTGTCAAATTTATGACAGTAAACGCAGACTAAAATGTTTATGAGCTTGTATTTACTGTGCACTTGAATATGTACGGATATAATTCTATATCTCTTGCGGAGAGGGATCTTCGGTCTCGTCTTACGGTTCTTGAGAGAAGTAGGAAAACACGGTGGGTGAGAATTGCAATTCTTAAACAGGGTGATGCCAATACTCGCTACTTGCATCTTCAGGTCAATGGAAGGCGGAGGAAGAACTACATTCGCCATCTCATGAGGAATGGTGGTTGGGTTACCTCGCATGACGAGAAGCAAGCCATTGTGCATGATCATCTCTCCTCCATCTTAGGACTAAAATTGGGAGGCCCTTTACTTTCGGCACTCTGACGTTGAGAGTATCGGGGCACCCGTTAATGAGAATGAGGTCTTGTTTTCTATCTCCATTATGCCTTTCGATAAGGGTCCCGAACCGGATGACTTCTCTGGGGTTTTCTTCTAAATATGTTGGTTGACTATCAAATTCGACTTAATTCAAGTGATTGATTTTTCTCCGCCCTACACGGGAGAATTTTCACCAGCCCAACTCACCCCTTGTTGCATTGCTTCCAAAGAAGGAGGGACCGGAAGAAATTGGTGACTCTTGACCCATTGGTCACATTCATGTTGTTGCCAAGATCCTTGCCAAAGGGTTGGTCCTATGGCTTGCCCCGCACATGAACATGCTTGTCTCCTCTAATTATAGCACTTTCATCCATACTAAGAGCATCCACGACAATTTTTGTTCATCAGAAACTATGCCCGTTGGCTCCATCGGAACAACTCCCCATCCTTGCTCTTCAAGTTCGATAGTAAAAAGGATTTTGACCCTATTTGGTGGGATTACCGTCTTGATCTTTGTCTCCTTACTTTCCTTCTGCTTCTCCTACTCATACTGCAGTTTCTTGACGTCGACCGATCTCTGCGTTGATGAGAGGCATGGTACGTCCTTCTCGTCGGCGTATCTTTGTACTTTGAAGGTCGATGACCGTCTCTGCGTTGATGAGAGGTGTCCTCGAGCTGCCATTGTTGCTCTCGCGTTCTCAAGCTTCACATGACCGTGCGGGCTGCTGGCGGCCGTGCCAGCCCCGCGGCAGTACCAACGTCGCCGCGGCAATTTTAACAAAAATCTGGAATATGTATTGCACACGTTTTTTGTGACTTGGCCGTGTGTCTTTGTTGATCATTTGCACATGTTTTTAGTTGGTTGGTCGTTTGCTTTGTTCCTAGATATACTAGTAAAACGTCTTGAGCAAATAGCTCCGTACCTATGTTGAAACTAGGATTCAGTGTGTCGTGTATATATGAGTGCCATTCTTGTAATCTAAAAATAAAAAACTACGTCAAATTTAATCAGAATGGCTTATCTCATTCTTTTTAGTCCAGCCTGTTAATTTGATTTGGTGCCGATAATTAAACTTTCAAATTATAACTGTCAGCTTCCATACATACATGCACAGATTTTAAAACATCAGCGGCATGTTATTCCTCCTGCAACGCCGACGACCGGCACGGCAAGCCTGCAAGGCGGGTGGCCATGGCAGCTCGTACGTGTACGCCCCTCCCGCGTAGCTGTTCCTCTCGTGCTCCCGCTCCACCTCCAGCGTTTGGAGGTCGACGGAGACAATCCAGTTCTCCTCCTCCTGCGGCGACACGAGGATGTACCTTGTATTCGCCGCGACGATCTTGGCTGGGCGCTGGAAGTACGTCTCCTCGTACCCCGGCAGCCCGCAGGTCGCCTCCGGCAGCCTTACGTGCTTCTCCGTGACCCACTCGCCGCTGCCCTTGAGCTTCACAAACACCCTTAGTTCTCCGTTGTTGATAATGCGGACGACACGCACCTCGGCGCGGTCAACGTCGAGGCCGCCGATGACTCGAAAGGTCGAACACTCGTCCGGCATCCCCACGACGGTATGCGGGAACGTAACGAGCGAGAACTCCATGGTGGTCTCGTCGAGAGCCAGCACCACATCTTCGTGCGTCATGCTCCAGTAGAGAGACGAACACGCGCGCCCGACGAAGCTGATTAAGTGTAGCTCTGGAATGGGGACGCTGCTGCTGGCCGAGCTCTCCTGCCAGCCGCCGTCGTTGCCCGAGGAGAACAAGCAGGCACTAGGAGCGCCCCGGCCATCCTCGAAAACATTGCTTCCGTAGACCACGACGACCACTCGAAAGCTCGACATACTGATGCAGCCACTGCCCGTCTCGTGGACGGAACCGCCGTCGAGCAGGAACAGACCGAGGCACTGGGAGGAGTGCATCTCGTCCCAGCAGAGAATCCCCTGGTAACGGCGTGTGAGCGGGTCGCAGACGATCATGTCAGGGAAGTGGAGCTCGTCCTGTCTCATGTACCATGAAAAATTCCTGATGCACCGATCACATAGGTGGAGCAGCACGAACCCTCCGCTCCCCAACCCTAGCCGCCACCAGTCCGGCCGCCGGCCTCTCTCCTCCGCCGCCCGTCCCCTCCCCCGCCTCTCCCCTCCGCTCCCGTGCTGTCCCCCGAGGCGGCACCGGGGCGAGACCCTCGTCGCCCAAAGAACTTCACTCGGAGACCTCCCTTGCCGCCGCTGCCGCCGGCGAGGGCCACGGTGGCGGCGGGCCCAGCGCCTATGGTGCTGGGGGCATCGCTGCGGCGGAGCACCGGTGGCGTTCGGGGACGGCGCCGTTGATCTTCTGCGAGCGGGATCCGGGGCGGCGACCCCGGTCTGCGGCGGCGGCGGCTTTCTCCCGGGCATGGCGTCTGCCATGGACGTCCTGTGCGTGTAGTGGAGCGGCGGCTGTAGGTCCTAGGCTTCCGCCTAGACCCATCATCGGTGCGGCCGTCGGTCGCCCGGAGGTGCGTGGGGAGGCGGCGCGGTGCTCGTGTTCGGCCTTGCTGTACCAGCGGGACGGCGCGCGCGCGTGGTTCTTCGTTGTCGGGCCTCCTCTTCCGCCGGAGGAGGTCGGCCGGCGGACGGCGGCGTGGGGGCCTGCTGCTCTGCACAATAAAGGCGGTGGTCCTATGGTTCCTCTTGCGCCAAGAAGAAGATCTGTCTGACACCTGTTTCTTCGATCTGGCCGGATTGTCGAGTTCCGAAAGGCTCCGTCGGCGAACTCCATTGGGCAATCAAGCCTGGAGATTGTCGGATCGGGTGGGATTCGGTCGCGCGCAGCCATGTTTTTTCTGACCGTTTGGTTTCAGAGGAAGCGTCGCGAAGCTCTGCAGTCGGTTGCCATTGGGGACATGCCTTTCTGTTTCCCGGTGAAGTCAGACTGCGGAGAAGGACATGGAGGCCTAGATTTGAAGACTAGTAACGGTGGTTCGATTCCTGGTGGCGATGAGGAATTGGCTTGGTGTTTCATGACTTGGAGCAGCGGCATGTAAGTGGGGGCGACAACATACGTGAAGTCCGAAGTCCTACCTTTCAGGATGAAAATCCAAGGTCTGGCCTTAATTGGTTGTGCCTGACAGTGGTCTTGCTGAAGACATTGTTTTGAGAGCGAGGACTATCTTCAGGGTGAAAGCCCAAGGTCTGGCCTTAATTGGTTGTGCCTGGCACTGTTCTTCTTGAAGGCGTTGCTTTTGAAGAATTGGACATCAGGTGTTGGTTTGGTGGTGGTTGTGCGGCTGCTGCATGGACTGTAACTCTGTAGCGGAACTTTTCTTTTTATTTCTTCTTCTTATTGTCTTTCGGCTGTGTGCATCCGTAGTAGTTTTGGTTATTGCGTTGTTGCAGAGGCTGGGTGTAATTTGTATCTCCGCGATATTAATATACACTCTTTATCTAAAAATGAAAAATTCCTCCTGTATAGGAGGAGGAGGCCCCTGCGGCTATCACCGAGCTCCCAGTCGAGGTCCGGGAGGAAATCGAGGGAGAAGTGGCGTCTGTGGAGGGTATCCGCCGTCGAGGTGTCGGGCACGAAGACCTGGTTGTTCCCGTCGAGCGGCAGGTCGTCGTGAGTGGGGTCGACGATGTGGTAGTGGCCGGCGACGTGCGGGGCGTGGAGGGAGCGGAACCGGGTCAGGAACGAGGTGTCGGCGATGATGCCGCGCCAGCGCTTGCACGCGAACGCGGCGCGGAGCAGGGCCAGAGAAGAGCCCACGCGGAGGAGGACGAGCTCCAGGAGGTGGTCGGGGATGTGGTGGACGCTCGTTGGCCCTGACGGGATGAGCTCGCTCCTTGCCGCTCTCTTGGGCTTAGTGTGGCGCCGGCGGTGGTGGCGACGTGGTCCCTTGGTCGCCATTGACGGCGGACTCGGGATGCTGTACGGGGATAAATCCTCCTGACACGAATGGGTTTTATATACTGATTCGGTGAGCAGCACAAACGTGTCAGTGACTAGTTTTTGCGAAATACAACTCTGACAACGCGATTTGGAACTTAATTACGCGGCTGCGTGCCTCCCACGGAACTTCGTTTTTGTTTTTTTAAGGAAAGACAACTTGCCACCCACGGAACTCAGTACTGGGTCACAATGCTTTTTGTGCTAAGTCAGCGGAACAAAATACTTGCATATTAGTGCAGCCCCTTTTATCTTGAGTTCTCGATACATTTACCTAGATGCCTAGCTTGGCTTCTTTTCTTTTTTTACCTCCTTAAAGTTTTGACCGTGTTGTCGGTTTGTAAGGCACCTGCTATCTTGAGTGAAAAACCTCTGTTTTTTCTCTCCATTTATTAATGGACAGGACTAGGCGTCCCCCGGGGGATCGGACGGAAAGATCCCCCGGGTCGCCAGCCCGACACGTGTCCACTAAATATAGGCAAAATCCCGCTTTTGCTACAAAACTCCCGATTTTTGCTGTAAATCGTCCCGCTTTTGCTGCATTGTAGCAAAAACCGGTTCGTACACAGAACATGAAAAGAAAATTCTGGCCTCGCCGGAGACCTCACCGGATACCTCGCCGGACACGTGGTAGCAAAAAGTTTATGCTATTGTAGCAACAAAAAAGTTCGATTGTAGCAAAATCAACTTCGCCGGAGACATCGCCGGAGACTCTCGCCGGAGACATCGCCGGAGACCTCGCCGGAGATATAGTAGCAAATTTTTTGATCTATTGTAGCAAAATCAACTTCGTCGGAGACATCGCCGGAGACATCGCCGGAGACCTCGCCGGAGATATAGTAGCAAATTTTTTGATCTATTGTAGCAAAACTAGATAACAATAATAGCAAAAATAAAGTTATATTGCTACATGTGGCAAAAAAAATGAGACTTTTTTTTGCTACCGTAGTAAAAAGGGCTCTGGGGAACTATTTTTTGGACCGAAAAGTTTTTGCTACATGTAGCAAAAATCGGGATATTTTTTTGCTACCGTAGCAAAAGCGGGATTGTGGACAGAAAGAGGGGACACGTGGTTGGTGGGGGACCCGGAGGATGGGAAGCTCGGATCCCCCGGGTGACTACTATACTTTTCCTTTATTAATACAAAATGTACACCGCAGGGCTTTTCCCTACGGTATCACGGTAAAAAAAACAACATATTGCATATGCTTTTACCAAAAGGTAGCCTTAGTCCCTCACAAAAGGGGAAGTCCCATCCTCTGCATCGAATTGATCTCTGCATCGAATTGATGCATACGACTTTTATTAACTTATTAAAAGTCAATCATTATAAATATTTATCGATCACATCAAGTCGATACATGAATGAGCCATCTAGAAACGAGAGATAAACATGAATGTTGCTGCGTTAACATGTTATACAAAATCAAACGTCAGCTGAACTAGGTGTACAAGTCCCGTGCAATGATATCCAGTCGGTTGCACCCAAAAACCATCTCGAGATGCTTCTCCGTTGATTGTAGGTAAGACTACATATGGATTCAATGCATAGCCAATGGTATAACCTGGAACAAGATTTCGCAATGTTAAAAATATAATCAATCCTTTATGTTCCATATGACCCAAAGCAAAGCGCAAACTCCAACTCGGATCGGTACTTTATCCATTTCTGGAGACACCCCACAACCAATTCCCAAATAATTTTGAAATATTATTATGAGGTGTTAAATTGAAAGCCATATGAACAATAGGCCAAACCATTTTTGCAAAAAGACATGCTATAAAAAATGTTGTAATTGTTTCTTCTTGATCACGAAACAACATGTTTTAGAAGCATTCCAATTTCGTTGAGCTAGGTTATGCTTGATAAGAAGCACTTTCCGGTGAAGGAACCACATAAAATTCTTAATCTTCATTGGCACTTTCATCTTCCGAATGTATTTTCTTAAGAACCGGGTATGGTCATTCATTAGATCTGGATAAAGGGATTTGACTGTAAATTTTCTAGATCTAGTCAAATTCCATTTAAAGTTATTAGGATGAATGGAAAGCTAAACATCCATCAGTCGGTTAACCAAATGAATCCATGTTGTCCATTTGTCTCCCGTTAAACCCTCATGAAACCTATAAACCTATGTTTAATGGAGAAGCTTGTTACATAACATTAGCTACTGAAGCTGTTTATCGTTGGGCTATATTTTACAGAGACGAATATTGTATAGCTAAAGGTCTTGTCCCTAACCAAACATCTTCCCAAAACCGGGTAGTCTCTCTATTACCTATGGTAAAAGATCCTCTCTTGAAAAAGTCCTCTTTGATTTTCATAAAGCTATTCCAAAAAGAAGAGCCGGAAGTCTTTGCCTTCACTTGGGACAAAGACTTTGAATGTGTCAGAGCATCTCCAGTCGGAGCCCCCAAATCCACCCCCCATAGTGTCCGATGATGCGTCCGGACGCGTCCGCGGACAGTGACCGGACGACCCCCATAGTTGGGCTCCTACAACCACATCCCCCAAAAATTTGTCTCCAAACTCATGCAAGGCATGCAACGTCGATCCGATCCGATACATACCGGATCATATTACAAGACATGGAGTTCAAATTCAAATGAAATTAAGAAAGTTCAACAAGTTGTCAGATACAAAGGGTCGGATCAAGGGGCGGATGAAGGGGCGGATCCACCGGAGCCATCAACGCAGAGGTCACGGTCGGAGATCTTCTTCTTCATCATGAGGATCCACTTGGCGCTTGGCTCATCCAAGAGGGAAGCGTCTTGGAACATGATTCTTTGTTCCTCCGTACTTCTTGCAATTTGTTCTTCTCGTGCTCCATGGCATAGGCATCTGCCATCTTCTTTTGCTCCATCTCATAGGCATCGGCCATCTTCTTTTGCTCCAATTGGAGCTTCATCCAAGCCTCCTCCTTCACCATGACCAACCTCTCCATCTCAATGTCCAACCTCTCCTTGAGCCGGAGGCGTTCAAAGTCCATTCTTTCCCTTTGCAAAGCAAAGAAGGCGTCATACCTCTCGGCCTTCTTGTCCTCCCTTTCTTTCTCTAACTTGTGCATGGATTCATCCTTCTTTGAGAAGATGTCCTTCCATGTGGTGGACATCTTCGTGGCGGCGCCGTCTCGTGCCACCGGTCCTTCTCCCACTTCCTCCCCATCATGTTCCTCTTCCGGCCACTTCCACCTTCGGATGGCCCATCTTCTTCATCAACTCCAATTGGGATGGAAGAGCTTGATCCATCGTTGGTGTTCCATTTCTTGGTCGGATTCTTCAGATCATCATATTGGAGCATCCACTTGGGCTTCCCGTTCAACTCTAGCCAACAATGTGCGAGAGTGAAGTGTTTCTTCTCCACTTGATGGTACAAAGTGGCGGCCAAACTTGTCTATCAAACACAAAAGTAGAGAAATGACCACCAATGAAATGTGATGCAATGAAGAGATGTCAATGAACAAAGTACAAGCAATAGCTTACATGGGAAGTCACGTTCATGCCACTTTGATTCCGGTTCACCACTTGTGCATGGAAACCGCAATACTTGTTGACACTCTATTGAATCGTAGCCCATCTATGTTGGAGAGAGCCAGCATTGCGATCGGACACAATGGGGTGGGGAAGCACATATTCCTTTTGATGATGGAAGTGAGCATGTATCTTCTCCCACAACCTTGTGCCCTTTTGCTCGGTTCCACATATAGGATCCATGCTTGTGGCTAGCCAAGCTCGGCAAAGCAAAACATCTTCAAAATTAGTGTACGAAGAGCCTCTTGGCGTGTACACCTTCCGCTTCGCCTTAGCCGCAACCCCCACGGTGCGGACTCACCCACCACCGCGGTTGCCGACGGATCCTGTGATGCCGGATCCTCCCCATTTCGGATCAATTCCAGCATACATTCATTCTTATCATCCTAAACATGCTAAGAATTACACTACGGAGCTAGATTGACTCGGAACTATGAAGTTCGGATAGAGATGCATACCGTATAGTCAATTTGACTTTCGTCGAACAGGTTGTGGGCGACGTCGGTGGCGGTGACGCCGGAAGCATCTCGCGTCCGCTGGAGCGGCGGAGACTCCCCCATCATCTCCTCCTCCTGCGTCGGCGGAACCTGCGACGGGTACTCATCCGCGATGAGGATGAGGCCCGGCTCCTCCCGGTTCGTCGTGGAGGATGTCGACCTTCTTGCCGGCATGACGACAGGCGGAACCTGCGTAGGACGCCGGACGACGGGCACGGGCGTGGACAACACCGGCTCCTCGTCCTGCGTATCCGCGTTGGCTATCCGTTCCGCCTCCGCCTCCGCCAGCGCCTCCAGCGCCGCTTTCTCCGCCGCGAGCTCGCGAGGCGCTGCATGCGGTGCCGCGTCCGCCGCGCGATGGTCTCCGGCTTCAGCGCCGAGTCCCCCGCTTGCTCGACGGACTGGGAGGCGGCGCCGTTCTCGGTCAAATCGATGGCTTCCGTCGCCTCCATCGGATTTGCAGGTGGACGCGGCGGGAAATGGAAATTACCGGCGGGAAACGGAGGCGGAGAAGGGGATAAGTGAAACTGGCCGGCGCGCCGGAATTTTGGTTGAAATTGGGTAGGCCCGCCTTGACAGATCCGACGTGGCGGACGCGTCCGCGTCCGGGCGGCCCCAAACCCGCCCTACATATGGGCTGGCTTTGGGGGGAGCCGGACAGCCCAGACGTTTGTGGAGGATTTGGGGGCCGCCGTTGGGTGGATCAATTCAGCCCAAAACGCATCCGGGCTGTCCGCCCGGACATATAGGGAGGGTTTGCCAAGTGTGGTTGGAGATGCTCTCACAACCCCCATATCCGGCCCCCAAACTGACCGCAGACGCGTCCGGACGTGTTCACGGACAGTGATCGAACAACCCCTAAAAGTGGACTCATCCAGCCATTTACCCCAAACTCTCCCCAAATTGTGGGGCCATTTGCATGTGATTGGCGCAGAAGGAGAGAAAGGGAAAAGTAAGAGAAAAGTAATACATAAAGTGGTCCGTGTACTACGTGGCGGCTGTCAGCCCCAAACCCTCCCCACATATGGGGGCTGCAGGACGGCCCGGACGTATGGGAGAGTTTGTGGATCGTGGTTGGATGCACAATTCTTGTCCGGAGGCCCGTCCGGACGCTGTCCGGACCTTTGGTGAGGATTGGCAACCGTGACTAGAGCTCTTATTTCGAATCAGCTTATGTTTAAAATTGTAAAAAGCCATTTACATAGAACATATTTTTTTTCAATTCTGGATCTTCTACCACAAGCCCTCCCTGATCTTTCGATTACAAACAATATTCTAATTTGTAAGTTTATCGTTTATGACAATAACTCTGCCAAAAAACCGAGACAGAAAAAATCCATTATTTTTCGTACTTGTTTTGATATTTCAAAGAAAGAGCCGGTCAAAAAAATCACGCGAGACAGGCTCTCCACAATTAAGGTAGGTGCGCACGGGAGAATATCTAGTGATCCTAACCCCTACATGTTCTCATTTAAAAAGTCAATTTTAGTTAGTCCGTAAATTCTAAGAAAGTGTGAATGTTCATACGGATTGTGTCTATGACCTCTAGAAATTTCAAATCCAAATTCGAAAAACACATTGAGAAGTAAAAAGGACAAACATAGTATGAATAGTGTCACAAAAAGATAAACAAACATAAGTAAGACTATAATCATATGGATTTATCTTTTTCTTTCTCAATGTGCTTTTCAAATTTAGATACAAAATTTTGCAGGTCGTACACTTTTTCTGGAATTTTTTGAAACAACTAAAATTGATTTTCGTCTCTAATTAAAGAATTTTGTGGCAATTTCGAAAGGTAACATCAGTTTGGTGGCAATTTAAGAATTTCCTCTTTAATGTATGGCAGCAACTTATCCACGACTTAGCAAAGGACATCATATCTTTGGCAGAACAATCCTTCCTCTAATAGAAGGGATCAAACCTGATCAATGGTACATCGTGGTGCAACAAGGGTTCGATTGTTCAAAGTTCTACCAAAATGAACTCATTCATCAGGTGGGCAAACAAGTAAAAGTTGCGGTAAACTGAGGGAGAAGAGGACTGATTCAGGAATAGCACAGGCGATTGCAGCGATGACAGTCTCGTAGTAGGAGACACAACAGGATGAGGAACAGCGTCAGATCGAGTGCCAAAGTAAGTAGAAGAAGCTAGATGCGCAAGGGTAATCAAGACTTACACGAGTCCACTCCGGCTCAAGGGAAATGGTAAAAGGAACAAAGTACACCAGATTACGCATGGCCCTAGTTGGATTTATTCTCAGTTGCGTTCCATCGATCTGCTCTTCCAAAGGCTACAAAGTACTCGATATACATTATTCGTAGATGCTAACACCGGTCGCTCGCAGTCGCGGGCACATCCGTAGACGTAACGCACACGCGGCGCTGTTGAGAAATCTATCTACTGCGTCCGTGCCTGGTCGAGGCGCTGCTGCGCCCAGTTCTTCACATCGTGCGCCTTGGAGTCCAGCTTCGCGCCGGCGTGGTCCACCTTGTCGGCCCCCGGCGGCGAGGACACCCCGTGCGACAGGTACCGGTACATCCACGCCAGCACGCCCATGGCTGCCGCGCCGAACGCGCCCGACGACACGAACCCGGTCGTCAGCAGCGCCACCGCGATGGCCGCGGGCACCAGCACCGGGCTGAAGATCACCATCAGCGGCGTCGCCACGATCAGCGCCACCACCGTGCCCGTCAGCGTCAGGGCCGACAGGAACAGCATCGACCCTGCGGCCGCTGCCGCAGCCACCGCCTTCCCGACAGTGACGGCCATCGGCTGGTTCTGGCCCTGGCCGTGGCCGCCGTAGTTGTAGTCGTCCCCGCGGATGGCCCGCATGTAGTCCTCCCCGACGGCGCCGCCGCCGCCCCGGTGGTGCCCGTGCTCTGCAGCCATGCTCGTAGATGAACTAGCTTCTGCTTCGCTACCCTGAAAGTCTGAATTCTTAACCTTAGCCCGCAGATATGCAATAACCAACAGTTGTTCCGTGGGTTCGCAGAAGAGATCGATGTGGTTTATAGTGCGATGTCGATGGAGGAATCCTCGGACATGTGGAGGCAGAGCAGGGGTACGTGGCGAAGGGCATGGTCTGCATGGATAGCGATAGCTTGCATCGCGCCACGTAAGTGCCAACTAGCAGGCTCCCGGCATCTCCGATCATACGTGTTGCAAATACAACCTCTTCCCAAAGAGAGCTGCTCGACTTGCCGCCTCAGAATCGACATGGTTCCAACTCGATCGTGCGAGGCTAGAGCTGAGCCCGACGCCGCTCTACAAATTTCCACGCAAAGGCGTTTGGTCTGTAATTTTAAAAAATTATATTTTAAAGTACACCGGATCACTTTACAATTTCAAAAGTCAATGTCCGTTTTACTTCAAAAAAAATCAGTTTTAACATGTTGTTTTACTACCACGGGTCGTAGAGAAATGATTTTGACTAGTGTTATCTTTTTACCAAAATTGTATTTTTCTCACTACTAATATTATCTTTACTGTCAACCAAAGAGTCTCACCGTCGACTTGGAGCGAAACTGACATGTCGCTTCGCCTCTCCGGCGACCCCGGAGGCGACGGCAAGATCCAGAGAGAGAGATCACCGGCGACCTTGAGAGAGAGATAACCCACGATTCGAGAGTTAGAAGAGAGATTCGAGACCAGACCTACGAGGAGTTCAAGAGGAGGGCTCTGCAGATCGTCCGCAAATCACGTGACCCAGCGCGATGCGTGCAGCTGATGCTGTCTAGAGCGGCCAGCTTCTTTGAGTCAGGTGCGCCGAGTGGTGTGGGCAAGAAGACAACGGAGGAGGGTCAAGGATCAGCTGCCCGGCCGGCCGGCCTGCCGGCCGCCGGGCCGGTGTCTCCGTGCGTTCTGGAATCAGCGACAGCTTCATGTGTAGATCCCTTTGACTCAGGTGCGCCGAGTGGTGTGGGCAAGAAGACAGCGGAGGAGGGTCAAGGATCAGCTGCCCAGCCGGCCGGCCTGCCGGCCGCTGGGCCGGTGTCTCCGTGCGTTCTGGAATCAGCGACAGCTTCATGTGTAGATCCCTTAGGTGAAGACAAGGGATGTGAGTTGAGGAGGCCTTTGCTGGATTCAGAAAAGGATCCGGCCGGGAACAGTGTATTCTCGCCTGCAGAATCAGAAGTTTGCATCCGCAGTCAGCTTCCCTGCTTGGATCGGTGCAAGATAAGGGCATTCCTTCCACGTTTGGAATCAGGTACTGTTCGTGGATCGGATGACGCTTTTACTTCTAAATTTTTGTGCAATCACATTTTTTCTGAACGAGAGAAGTTGTTCAGTCATCTGGATGAGGACCATAACGTACCTCCCGATCGTGGGTCACCATTGAAGCAAGAATTTAGTTTTACAAGCCTTAAGTGCAAGTTTGATGATGTGGGAAAGAAGTCGGTTGTGGAAGAACAGAGCAGTGCGGCTGAGAACTGCACAACCCATGATGCAAAGAAGAAGCCCCAGCTGGCCCGGCATGCTGCCCTGCCGGGCCTCACCATCAGAGAAAGGCTGGCCCCGGTAGCGCCGGCGAGGGAAATGGATGTCCTGGTCATCACAGCAGCTGAGGTTACCGCAGCAGCAAATAACATGTTGCAGCAAACAAAGTGGACAAGGGTCTACAAAAAGAAAACCAGGGAGATGAAGGGGAGCCAGGCGGAAGATGATGGAAAGGGCAGCAGAAGATCTCCGATGGGCGTGCCACCAATTGAAGAGTGTCTGAGGCCGGATGGCAGCCTGATGCAAGAACTGAGAACTGATGCAACCAGGACTGCTTCGGCGTTCATGAAGACAGAGGACAAGATTCTGAGGAAGAGACGAGGTTGTAATGATCTGCTGATGCAAGAAGGAGATGAGAACATTGAAGGACACCTAGGGGAGAAGAGCATGAAGAAACCAAGAGAGGAAGGACAGTACACAGAAGCTGCTGATGAGGAAGGAAAGGAGGATGAACTGGAGGCAACCAGCCTTGGGGCCGCTGGTACCCTGACAGGTGCGAAGGAGCGCACCTGTCAGGAGCCATGACGATATTAGGCTGGAACTGTCACGGGCTTGGCCACCCTGCGACAGTTCAAGAGCTCGAGAGGCTAGTGCATACTCACAAACCAAAGCTTTTGTTTCTTTCGGAGACTAGACAGAAAAAAGACTATGTTGAAAATCTTCGATGGAGGCTAGGGTTAAAACATGTTATCACCTTTAGTGAAAAGGGCAAAGGAGGGGGTTTAGCTTTATTCTGGGATGAGAATATCGATGTGGAGCTGTTTAAAATTAGCAGTCGACACATAGATGTTACCATTGTAAACCACCCTGTTGGAAACAAATGGAGATGCACTTTTGTTTATGGAGAACCTCGCACAAATGAAAGATATAACATGTGGAACCTGTTAAAAAGAATAAAACCCCTTCTGCCAGGCCCTTGGCTCATGATGGGGGACTTCAATGAATGTATGTGGCAAGAAGAACATTTCTCAGCCAGATGCAGGAATGCGAAACAAATGTTAGATTTTAGAGAAGTGTTGTCCTACTGTGACCTACAGGATTTGAGCTACAAGGGCACTCCGTGGACTTTTGACAACAAACAAAGTGGTACCAAAAATGTTCGGGTGAGACTAGACCGTGCTGTAGCCGATCCAGCTTGGACATCCATTTTCCCTAACTCACTGGTTACTCATCTAGTTTCCTCAAAATCTGACCACTGCCCTGTTCTACTAAGCTTAGATCAGAATGTGACTGCTACACGCCCTGCTCCCATCCGTAGATACGAGTGCTACTGGGAACGAGAAGAGTCACTAAAAGAGGAAATTGATACAGCCTGGTCTCTGCACAAAAAACCTATGAATCTGGGGGATATTGCAGGAAATCTGAAGGGAGTCATGGACTCTCTGCATGAGTGGAGTGGAAGGACTATTGGATCCATTCCGGGACAGCTGAAGAAGAAAAGAAAGAGGTTGGAATGGTTAACCAAAAGACATGATGACAGAAGCAGAAAATAAGCCAGAAAAATCAGTCAGGAAATTAACGAACTGCTAGAGAAAGAAGAACTGAAATGGAGACAACGATCTCGAGTTACATGGTTAAAGGCAGGTGACAGGAACACCAATTTTTTCCACAGGAAAGCCACATGGAGACGTAAAAAGAATAATATCGAGAAACTGCTTCTGGATAATGGGAACATCTCCTCTGACCTGACTGAAATGGAAAACCAAGCAACACTTTATTTCAAGAACTTATACACAGAAGACCATAATGTGCAGCCGTCTGTTATAACTGACCTCTTAAGGAGTAAAATAGATGACGAAACTAATGGGCGATTGTGTGCACCTTTCTCTGATGAAGAAATAAGTTTCGCACTCTTTCAAATTGGCCCGTCGAAAGCACCAGGACCTGACGGATTTCCAGCTGCTTTCTTCCAGAGAAATTGGGGAACTATGAAGGAAGATATTATTAGAGGCGTCCGCAGATTTTTTTGAAGATGGGATAATGCCTGAGGGTGTCAATGACACCTCGATTGTGTTAATTCCGAAGTTAAAAAACCCGGTGACAATGAAGGACTTCCGACCAATAAGCCTCTGCAATGTAATTTATAAAATTATTGCAAAGTGCTTGGTTAACAGGATGAGACCTCTGCTACAAGACATCATTTCCGAAACCCAAAGCGCCTTCATTCCGGGCAGAATGATAACAGATAATGCTGTCATTGCGTTTGAATGCTTTCATGCACTATAGAACGGCTCAAAAAACACAGGGAAGTTTTGTGCCTACAAGTTGGATTTAATGAAAGCATATGATCGAGTGGACTGGCCTTTCCTCGAGAAGGCCATGGAGAAGATTGGTTTTGATGGAAAATGGATAAAATGGATCATGGCTTGTGTCAAAACTGTTAGGTTCTCTGTTAGATTCAATGGGAAATTGCTTGAAAGTTTTAGCCCTACAAGAGGACTGCGACAAGGCGACCCACTATCTCCATACTTGTTCCTCTTCGTTGCGGATGGTTTGTCTGTCCTCCTCCAACGGCAGATAAATGCAGGACAGATTCAGGAGCTAAAAATCTGCAGAAACGCTCCTAGCATATCTCACCTGCTATTTGCAGACGACAGCCTACTCTTTTTCAATGCCAATACTGATCAAGCCAACAGCATAAACACTACCCTGCGTGAGTATGAGAAAGGAACTGGCCAGCTCTTAAGCCCAGAGAAATGTTCTATCTTGTTTGGGCAACACTGCACGAATGAAGAAGAAAAGGCAGTGACAGCTATCCTAGGTGCTGGACAAATGGCAACCGATGATAAATATTTAGGGCTTCCTATTCCAGAAGGTCGTGTGAAGGATGGAAAGCTGAAGACAACAAAGGAAAAGCTTTCTAAAAAGTGATCATCAGGAACTTCTGGCGGGGTGATGAGAATGACCGCAGGAAATTCCACTGGCTGTCATGGGATAAAATGACAAAACCAAAAAAAATTGGTGGGATCGGGTTCAGAGACCTAAGGATCCTCAATCAGGCATTACTAGCTAGGCAAGCTTGGGGCCTAATTGAACACCCAGACAGTTTATGTGCAAGACTGCTAAAGGCAAAATATTATTAGTCCGGAGACCTGACTGACACTGTGTTCATTCAAAATGTTTCTCCCTGCTGGCAGGGGATTACTCATGGATTAGAATTGCTGAAGCATGGTATTATCTGGAGAGTTATTAATGGGCGAAAGATAAGGATCTGGAGAGACAACTGGCTCCCAAGAGGAAACCATAAAGTCATAGGAAAGGCAAAGAGATCGAGACTAAAATGGGTCTCTGACCTGATTAACCACGGGACACGTAGTTGGAACGCAGAACTGGTTCGATCAATTTTTCACCCACCAGATGCTGAAGAAATACTGCAGATCCCAATACCGTCAAGGACTGATGATGACTTTATTGCTTGGAATCATGAAAAGAATGGTTTGTTCTCTATTAAAAGTGCATACAAACTTGGAATGCAACTGAAAGAGAAAGAACAACAAATAGCCAGCAGTAGCAAACCTGATGGAGATAGAGATATATGGAACATAATCTGGAAAGCTCAGGTTCCACCGAAAATAAAGGTCTTCGGTTGGAAGCTAGCTACCAATTCCCTCGGTGTCCAAGCGCATCGATGCAAAAGAAACATGGACATCACCCCCACATGTAAAATATGCGGTATGGAACCAGAAACGGCACATCATGCTATGATAAATTGCACAAAAGCCAAGGCCCTGAGACAAAGACTGCAGAAAGAATGGATGCTGCCGAAAGAACACAAGCTGGGCAACTCGGGAGAGGACTGGGCTCTGATCCTGCTAAACCAATGTACACCTGATATGAGAGCAAAGTTGCTTTTCCTATGGTGGAGAACCTGGCACATTAGGAACAATATACTCTTTGGTGATGGCAAATGCACAGTGGAACAGTCAGCTGGGTTTATACAATCCTATCTGGCTTCTTTTCTACAGATTATTGTGCATAACCAGAGCTATGATCTAAAAGGCAAACAAGCACTAGACCCTCCTGCTAAGGGTCAACCGGGTGTTCAAAAGGAAACACAAGGATCTTGGGTAAAACCCCCGGATAGTTGGCTCAAACTTAATGTAGATGCAAGCTTCATAAAAGAGCAGAACAGAGGCTCTTGGGGGGCAGTTTTACGAGACCATGATGGTTCAGTCCTGTTGTCTGCCTGGGGTACCATAACCCACTGTCAGTCAGCTGAAGCCGGTGAAGCAGTCGCATGCAGAGAAGGTGTTAGATCGATTCTCCACATTGCAACACTCCCTGTTATTCTAGAGTGTGATAATGCAGCTGTAATAAAAGAGCTTCAAAGCCACGAGAAAAGCAAATCTGCTATTTCTGGGATAACCTCGGATACAAACTTGATGCTATCAACCCTGCCAGGTTTTAAAGTCAGCAAAGTCAATAGGCTGGGCAATATAGCTGCTCATTCTCTTGCTGCCTTTGGGTATAGAGAATGGAGCTCGGGAGTACTTCTGAACTCGGTTCCTCCATGTGTGGTTGGCCCGATTCAGTCTGATTGTAATCCTGCTTGTAATACCGCTACTTTGTTTGATTAATATACACCATAAAAAATCAAAAAAAATATTATCTTTACTGTTATATTGTAACAACTCCCATGTATCAAGTTTTATTTTTATTAGTCCACGCCGTGCTTTGCGTATTCAAAATATTAATTTTATAGATATGTGCATTGTATGTGCACATTTAACAGTCATAAAAATAATACCTAGATGTAGCCCTTTTTTTAGTGTTTGATCTAACCGGTGAGAAACTTGTTCATTTTTGGCTAGCCAAGGAAAAACTACATACTCGGATCTGGTTTATCTAAATCACAGGTTAGTTTTCTTCTTCCGTTTTCCTAATTCACATGTGAGTGACAATTAAGTTAAATCTCACTCAACAGTAAGATCACGAAATTCACATCGTGTTTCATGTGGTCAGTGACTTGTAGACGGTTTTGAACACATATTTTTTCACATGTGTTGCACATAAATTTCCAGTTGCAGCTGGGTTGCAAATGAGTTGAAATGAAATTTTCTCCATCACGTGGGTTGCACACTAGTGGTAAGTTGCAACTGAGAATTTTCGAGCTGCATGTGGGTTGCACCTGAATTTTTCATAGTTGCACATGGTTTCCACTTAGTTACAACTTAAATTAGGTGCCATCATCTTTAAGTCAATTCTCATTCAAGTGACAATTAGTTCGCTCCCTATCTTTCTGAAACTTCCAGATGGAGTTGAATCAAGATCTTACTTAATAGTGTTCAGAAAGATATTGTGGTGTAATTTTCTTGATTGCTGTATTTAGGGTTTCTGTCCTATTTTCATGTGTTGGCTTTAATGTATTTTTCCTAGTTTTATGACGATGTCGAAGAACGAAGACGGTAGTAGTTGGACAGTGGGCATCCCAAGGAAAGTCCCATTTTTGTGTTTGCTATCGCTCATTTTTGGCGCGCATAGCAGCGTGTTCGGTTTGGCGTGGGACCGATTTTGTGTTATTACCGGATTTCAGAAAGCAACTGTTGACGAGAATCAGCCTGTGGTTGGATAGGATGATGGTTGTACCATGACAATGGTGTTTCTCGTTAAAGACAACTTATTTTTCCGTGGGAGGCGACTCTCGTGTCGATAGCGAGATGGTTGTGATGACTTCAACTGTAAAAACTGATGATCTCCGGCTCAACCATTCAAAGATGCTCATAAGTCTAGAGTGTGCGTGTGTGTGTTCATGAAATTGAGTGTGTACACATGTAGCTGACCATCTTCGTTTTTAATGTGTGTAAAAAAATCTCCTGGCCACCAGCTAGGGAAAATTATAGCTGATCACTTTGTGGCCAAACGTCCCTTATAATATTTCACACGATGACCAAGACCTCGCAACATGGCGAAGCCAACAGAGGATATATAATGTGATTTTTTTTTTGATAAAGGAGGGTGCAACATCGTCGAAATTGCGAGTATTAGGACTCGAACTCGAGTGGGTGGGAAGGCATCAGCCCCTCCCCACCACTAGGCCACGCCTTAGTCTGCAAATGTGACCTTTTTTTAAGAGGGTTTCAATGTGACTATGCGAGTTAGAGAGAGGTGTGTTCCGAGCTCAGATGGATTTCAAGTAGTGAGGCGAACAAGGAGTTCCTGCTTGGATAGTATCGGTTTCCAACACATAGGATCTGCCGAATAGTACGTATAAGTTTCCAACATGTACTCGGCCGGATCGTAAGTTCGTGAGGGCTTAGAACTTAGATGGTGATATACTGGTGAGGCATGTTAATTAGCCTGAACAAAAATTACTAGGGTTCCTCCGCCGACCACCAGAGAGACGTACCGTGACTCCGTGAGGCCTTGGATTCGCGGCGGCCATATGGGAGACCTCAGCGCGAACACCACACCCGCAACGACCATGGAGGACGTTCCCGACGACCTGCTCGAACAAATATTCCTACGCATGTCCTCGTCTCTACATCTCGTCCGTGCCGCGTGCACATGCAAGCGCTGGCGCCGCATCCTCGCCAGCAGATGCTTCCTCCGCCGCTTCCGCTCCCTCCACCCGCGCCCTATCGCCGGCCACTATCGCGTCGACGGAAGTAAGCACGGCTCGCGTCCGCCGGGATGCAACCCCGTCTTCTCCCTCTCGCGATCGGCCGACACCGCTGACATGCGACCCGACCACTTCTCGCTCGACTTCCTCCTGGACTGCTATGGACGATATTCCTCCTATGACATCGCCGACAGCCGAGACGGCGTTCTCCTCCTCACCAGCTGCCCCGGCGACGACAAGTACTTCACCAACTTCCACTCACTCGTCGTCTGCGACCCCATGACGCGGCGCTACAGCGGGGTGATCCGTTACCCATGCATTTTTCCTTGCGGGCTGGGAGTACTTCGGCGCCTTCCTGCTCGACGGCGAAGCCACGACCAGTACATTCTCCTCCGCGGACAACCACTGGCGGATCGGCGGCGGGCAAAGCCGCTGCGCGGTGTCGTGGAGCGGCAAGTTTTTCTTGGCTGGCCATACCGAGGAATCTATCTACTGGACGACCAGGGACAGGTGGAACTCCCAAGTTCTTGTTCTCGACAAACACACCGCGAAGTTCTCGGGTTCCTTGTTTCCGGAGGCGGAAATGCTACACCTACGGATGGCTACGGACGTTTTACGCGCTGACGAGGATCAGCTCTGACGTGGAACGAAGGTGAAAAAAATCACGGCGCCCACGCACCTGCCGCTAATTAAGCAACTAACAAATCCACGCACCTGCCGCTAATTAAGCAACTAACAAATCCACGCACCTGCCGCTAATTACGCAACAAAAGGCTGGAACTTCCGCAGTAGGTTTGCCCTTGTTCAGATCACCCACGGCGGCCGAAATGCTTAAACCGCGCCGTCGTGAACGGCCGGCCGTCGTCGCGCTGGTCACTCTGCATCTTCTTCAACCCACAGCGATACCTCGCGGTCGTACTGCCGGCTGAGCTGCTCGTCGTCGACGGATGCCCTTGTTCAGATCATCCACGGTGGTCGAGCTGCCTCAACCGCGCCATCGTGAAGGACCAGCCCGCGTCGGGCAGGTCGCTCCGCATCTTCCACAACCCACAGCAAGACCTCGCCATTGTGCCGCCGGCCGAGCTCCTCGCTTTCGACGGACGTCCACGCTATTACTCGGATCAGGCCGAGGTCATGCCTCCAATTCTAGGAAAATGTACAAGCATATTGTTTCATGTTCAGCAAAGCTCCGCTGCTTCGTCCAGTTCTCCACAACTACATTTTGATGGAATTGGAGGGCTCAACAATACAATGGATCAGAGTTACGAATGATTTGTGCAATTTCACGATGTCTGATGTAGTGCATTTGTATGCACTTGACAGCTTTAATGTATAGCTACGAGTATCACCTAGGCTTTGCTATCTATTTGACATTATTTGTCTGTACATTCCCAAATTCAGATGTTCCTGAAAAATTGTGTGTGCCAGTATTTTGCATTGTCAAATATCGGCAATACTGTCCAGTAGAGTTTATCTCTGACTGCAATCTACTCTATTGCTTCTTGTTCAGGCAGAAATGTAATGTGCTTGTTCTGATTTAAGAGAGGAATTTATGTTTCATCAATATTAGCTTGCAAGTTACAGGTCGTATGATCTAGGAATCAGGCTGTATGCAAGTTTCAGCAACATCCTAATGCTTCTTGTTCAGGCTGTATACTCTAGGAATCAAGTTGATTATTTCCTAAATTTGTACATTGCACTTATATTTTATTTGTTGTGGTAACTAGAAGGAAATGCATTGGTGCCCGTTACAGTATCAGGATTCACATGTATCACTACAAAATAATCTCTGAAATGCTTCAGAATAAAAGACATCAGACGCCAAAAGGGATTTCCGATCAGACTAGGCCTTTTAGTCCTACTATTGAGAAGCATCAGAAAAGTTTTCAAACTCCAACGCATGTACATTATCTCACATTTGCCAATCAAGATAACAGAACACAATTTCCAATCAAAATTTCTTATTCATAATCACACCATACATTATCTCACTAATCTTTAGCAGAACAAAGCTACCAAATGCAGCATTTTGTCAATCAATTTCTCATACATTTGACACTAAAAATCCAAACAGATGGAACCAGAATCTGTTGCTTCCAACGCTAGATCCCAAGAGCTGCTACTGCTTCCAAAATCCAAACACTCAGACCACCATTTGCTGGAGAGGGAGAGGTCGTCCATCTGCTTCTGAATAGGGCGAGCTCGGCAGGCCGCCGCTGACGAGTGACGACCAATAACGCTGCTGAGAAGGACATAGCGACGGAAGTTGACGCTTCCCTCTGCCGGCACCGCCAGTACAGCAAAAATAGCGAGCTCGCCGCTGCGCCTGTAGCGATCAGTAGCGCTTGACGAGAACGAGCTCGCCGCGCCGCCGACTACGACCAAGAGCTCGCCGCTCTGTTACCAACGATTGGGAGCTGACACCGCCGCCTCCGGAGAGCGCCAGGTCACCACGCTGCCGCTCGCCACGCCGGCGTCCACGGGCGCTTCGCTAGGTCGTCACGCCGCCGCCCAAGAGGCTGGGCACTACCGGAGCGATGGGGATTTTGTTAGTTTCCTTCGTCGGTTTTTCTTTCGAGGGAGCAAACTTATCCACGTTGGCACCACGTCGCATGCCCTTGTCAGCGCGTAAGATTTCCGTGAGTTGATTCGTCCGTAGGTGTAGCATTACTGTTCCGGAGGAGCTGCAGTGCCCGATATGGCCGGTTGAACCCAATCTGCGGGTCGTGCGCTGCGACGATGGCACGGTGCGTATTGCGCTTCTAGACAAGAATCACCTCAGGGTGTTCATCCAATCAGAGGGCAACTCCGGCGGCGAGTGGGCTGTGGAGAGGAGTATCCAACTGAGGCAATCAATTGCCGCGTTTCGAGGTGTTGATGTGTGGCACTGGAGCATCGTCGTACCGGCCAAGGTTCTCGCGGCGGTGGAGGGGTCCGTCGTGCTGGGAACAAAAGGAGGCATGGGGCTGGTCTCACTCGATCTCGCCACCATGCAGTTTGAGGACGTGGACGACGGGATCAAGTACCCCGCGTATATGTACCAGCTGCCATGGCCGCCGACGATCCGAGCTTGCTTGTCCTGAAGGCCTGAACCAGCCTCTTTATTTGGGCGAATAACTCCTGTGCGACGTCGTTGAGGGCAATTGTCCGGCATGCGACGATGTTGGCTGAAATAGCCCTGGTGCGACGTTTGTTTGCGTGGGAATAACTCAGACAGGATATGGCCGTTAATTTATTATCCCACGCGGTAAACCCCGTTTGACCGTTCAATGGATAAGTTTATGACAAGTGGGACCTCACGCGTGCGTGCTCTGAAGCCGTGATAATAGCTCCGATGCGACAGCTGCATCTGTTCATCGTGGGGGAAAAAACTCTGCCACGCGCCGGCGTCCCTCTGAGCTCACTCCTGTCCTGCCGTCTCGGCTTCTCCGGGCTAGATGGAGCGGCCGATTCGAGCTGTGGCGCGAGAAGAGAAGCGGCAATCGATTCGAGCGGCGGCGCAAGAAAAGAAGCGGCGGGCGGCGACGCAGGGCTTGCGGTCGCAATGCAAGGTAAGGGTGTCGAGGGTGGATGGAGGTTGGGGTGGTGCGGGTCGCCGGTCGCGGAGGCGACCGGCGGCCCTATTTGTGACTCGTGCAGCGGCGAGGGACTCGTGCAGCGGAGGCGACCGGCGGCCCTACCGGATTTCGGTGAATCAGGTCTTGAAGCGGACGTGGAAGCGCTACGGCATCGACGGTAAGGGTTTTTCGCTCGGCGGTCAATCGCCGCCGATGACGAGACAGAGGTATGCATCGATGCGAAAACTTGATGCGGGCGACCAGAGCAGTACGGGCTGGAGCTCATCGAGCAGGGGTACCACATCGAGCAGGAGTTCATCGAGCAGGGGTACCACATCGAGCAGGAGTTCAGCTAGTTCATCGAGCCTGGACATCGAAGTAGCTTTGATCCTATGCGAGATGAAGAATCAGCTACAGAGCTGCTAGATGGAGCTGGAAGCTTGAGCTGCATTATGTAGATAGAAAGTGTAGTGAATTTTGGTAGGGGAGCGTGTGGGGGAGTAATTTTGTGAACTGGGCATGTCGACTGCGTTCTGTCGAACACCCTGGGGGCGTGCTCTGGACATCCCGATGTTGTCATTCGCACGTTCCGTTGGGTTAAACCTTGTAAAAAATGTAAATTATCGTGTCATCTGTAGAAACAATGTCTTACTTCTTTATTTAGACTTACCAGAATGATTTACTTCTTCGGAATATTGCTGTAGAGGACGCAGCCGTGCGCAGATCTTTTTTTTTCGAGAAAAATGAAAAAGTTTCACTGTGGGCTAGATGAATGGGCCAACTCCATCCAATTAGGCCCAGTAAGTGTAGGAGCCATTTCAGCCACTTTTGCTTTTTTTTATTTTTTTATTTGAGCCACTTTTGCCTTTTAGTGTAGAATGCTTAGGGGTTTCCAAAATTTAAATATTGCTAGTGTTGCTAGTGTTACCAAAATGTAAACATTTGTAACTATTACCTCCAAATGGTGGTAGATTTTTCGCAAACAGAGGCATAGCCTAGTGGCAAAGGGTTGATGCTCCCTTTGCCCACCTAAGTTCGAGTCCCCTTGCTCGCAATTTAGGTGTTGCACATTATATGTCCTAGTCCAGTAGCTTTGTGGGTCGGACATCTCACTATTATAGAATTTCTATAATAGTGAGTTGTCCCATCCATTAAAATATTGCACTTGGACAAATTCTTTTGAATTTTTGAATATTTTTATATTTTGATTCAACTTTGAATATTTGAATTCAACTTTGATGTACATGTTATTTGTACATGTTATTATGTAGTAGGTTGATCTAACTTGGTCATCCCCATTTCTAATCCTGTCATTTTTCACATCGGTTTTCCAAAATGAGCTACAAATGAGCCCTAAAGGTAGCCCAAACAGCACCATTTCTAATCCTGTCATTTTTTCGACCTTCTCCAAATGATCTCAAACTCTAGAGTTAACATATATTGCACTAATATAGTGTCCTAGAACAATTTTTAACTCAAAACTTGTTTAAAAGTTGGTTTGATTTTAGTTGACCAATTTTTGAAATATTCAAAAAATATTCAAAAACATCAAAAAAATGTAAATCCAGTGCACATGGTCTTAGTTTATCATGTACTAACAGCTCCAACTGATAAACAAGGTCTACATACATATTAAACAAGAAATGCTTCAGTATGGTATGAAATCTCACAACTCAAACTATAGAGTTCATAGTTTGAGATGTGTGATTTCACACCATATTGAAGCATTTCTTGTTTAATATGTGTCTAGACCTTGTTTATCAATTGGAGCTGTTAGTATATGACAAACTAAGAACATGTGCACTGGTTTTCCATTTTTTTGATGTTTTTTGAATATTTTATGATTATTTTGAATTCGGTCAAACCCAAGTTTGACCAACATTTAAACAAGTTTAAAATACCAAAATGAAAAACTAAGCCTGTGTCATTCTTAGTCAGGGGCGGAGCCAGGAAAAATGGTCGCCGGGGTCAAAACACAACTAGCACTAATTCACGGCTCATAGTAACTATAATATATATTGTTGAAACTAACATAAGTACAAATAATAATTGCCAATGTTTCACAATAAATCAAATTTCGTTTACAAAAGTAGTTAACTCTATTTTTCTTGGCCTCTATCATCTTTCATTTTTAGAAAGCGATCTATGACATCCTTAATTGGAATTGAATATAGAAGTCGTAGGCCGGGCTACCCATTTTAAAAAAAAAGAATATAGAAGTCGTTGCTCGAGGAAGCAAATGATTCATTCATTCATGAAGTTATCGCCTATGTGATTACGTAGCACGGTCTTCACTATCTTCATTGCTGAGAAACACCTCTCGACTGATGCAGTGGCGATGGGTAGTACTAATACCAACTTTAGGAGCTAATATACCAAAGGAAAAGCTAGATGTTTGTTTGTACTGACCATCAGCTTGCAGCCCAACGCGTGTCTACATATTCTGATATTCTATTGGCGGGATCATATGGAATTTCATCTAAATTTACCTCTCTTGGAAATACTGTCAAAGGAGAAGACCGTAGTGGCGGTGGACACGTACGCCTATTATCTGATGGACCTTCGCCAGGATCATTGGTTGTTTGTGGAGGAGATTTTCTTTTCAAATTCAAAAACCGGTCCATTATATCCTTACTACCTATCGAATTATAAAAAAAATATTTACACCTGAAATTTTATATCAAACATACATGAGAATTACCTATATTTGTTTTCTTACTTGACATTGGGCTGGGCGGCAGAAAATTTGAGGCCTAATTGACGCGTCACGCGCCACCACCGTGGCGCTGCTCCAATCTGTAACCTTCCAACTGCACAAATTAATGAACTGTCAAACCCTAGATAAAATAGAAGAATCAGATAGGGATATCAAGTAGATTGCTAATTGTAATCGGTAGGTTAGATCAGCTGTTGTGGCTGCGAAACTTACGGATCAAATCGGCGCAGCAGTTGTAATTTGCAAGGGAGAGGCGACGCTGGAAGATGACCGTCTCGCGGCCGGCGGCGTTTCACAACAGAAGCCAAGCGAGCAGCGAGCGTGGTCTATCGATCGATTCACGTATGTTTCTTGCCGAGCGGACGTGGTTTTTCTTTTTTTTAGCGATGGATGGATCGCTGCTGTGGCTGCCTGTTGCAGCTAGCGTTATTGGGCTGATACAAAGCCTTTTTAGCAGTCAGACCTTGCACATCAACTGGGGTCAAAGTAGATTTCCATCGGGGTCATTTTCATTTTTAGGCATTGACTTCAAGGGGCGGGCCAGAAGTCGTCGGTGTCATTTGACCCCGGTCCGTTACTGTAGCTCCGCCCTTGTTCTTAGTCACACCAAAAGGAAGCTTTGGTGATTTTTTCAATTTTTTTAAATTTTCAAAATATCAAACCCTCTCTCACTTCCTTGAACTCTCTGCAACTTCGTTCGTGGTAAGTCATTTGTGTGAAGGATTTCTCATGAAAATACTCATATACCAAGTTTATATTTTTTTTTCATAACTATGTCATGTAAGTAGACAATGTGCGCTGGTTTTATGTTATTTTAATTTTTTTTGAATTATTTGTGCTGATTTGAATGTTTGGTCAAACTTTGCACAAAATCGTTGACCGACTAAAAATCAAAGTTTATATTTTTTTGATAACTATGTCATGTAAGTAGACCATGTGCGCTGGTTTTATATTTATTTGATTTTTTTTTGAATTACTTATGCTCAACCCTAGCTCATTCCATCGATATCGTGAACGTGTGAATGTTGGAATTGAAATGTGGATATAACAAGTTTTATATTTTTAATAGCAACTTAGTTGCATAAGTAGACCATGTGCGCTGGTTGTATGTTGTTTTGATTTTTTTTGAATTAGTTGTGCTCAACCCTAGCTCATTCCATCGATAGCTTGAATTGTGTGAATGTTTTTCATTTAACTGTGGATATAACAAGTTTTAATTTTTTTTAGCAACGTAGTTGCATAAGTAAACAGTGAGCGAAAGTTTCATATTTATTTGATTTTTTCTAAATTATTTATGCTCAACCCTAGCTCAGTGAAAACCCTAAACCCCGTCCGAAACCCCGTCCGAAACCCCCCTGCTTCAGAGCCGTTGATCGCTGGTTAGTGAACGGTTGGATCAGAAGGAAACCCCCCGATCCGCGCCACTCCCAGTTCTGCGCTCTGATTGGCCACTCCCAGTTCCGCGCCATTCGTAGGAAAAAAAACTAAATTTGGGCCCAGCAGCAGGATTTGGCCCGCTGGTTAGTGCACAAGTTTTTTTTAGTGTTTTTTTCTATTCTCACCGCCTCGCCACGGCCGGACGGCATGGCCCAACCAAATAACGGGCCACGGCCCTCCCGTTCACTTTCCCATGCCACGGCCCACCGTTTTTTTTTTCCCGACCGCCTCCCGTTCCCCTTCTTATCCACTCAGATGTGTCGTACCCTAGCTATTCAGATCTGCGCCGCCCCCCACACTCCCTCGCCGCCGGCGACCAAATCCACGGGAAACCGCTGCCGCCACATACAGATCCAGCTCCAGCCCACGAAGATGATGAGGCGTGGGGGTTCCAGCTCCCGCGGTGGCCATTCCGGCTCCGGAAATCGCTCCGACGAGGACCGGAAGGCGCGGAAGCGGCCGGCTGACCCCGAACGCGCGAGGCGGGTTCATTCCGACGTCGGTCGGAAGCGCGGCGCGTACAAGTGGCTCCACAGGGGCCTAACGCCGCCGCCAGCGTTCGCCCGTCGTGAGGTGGAGGAGTATGACCGCAGCGTGGCGGCGCGCGGCCACCGCTACGAGCACGGGAGCTCCTCCGGCGCGGGGAGCTCCCGCATGGCGGCACGGGCGCCACAGCTGCCACCGCCGAAGTGGGAGGAGGAGCAGGAGCAGCAGGACCGCCCACCGCGCCGCGGCCTGCTGCCCGGGGACTTCGCCGCCGACGAGGACCAGGACTGGATCACCGAGGAGGTGATCCAGCGCAGCCAGCCCATCATCAACATCAGCTCCGACGAGGAGGAGCTCGACTTCTCCGACTTGTCCGACTGAGCGGCGTCGCCGCCTCGTCGCCGCCGCACCACCGGGGCTCCGAAGCCCAATTTTGGATCTGCGTTTAGGGGTAGAGCAGCGTCGACGCCCAATTAGCTAGGCTAACTATGTAATCGAGCTTCTGCCCGCGTGTGTGGCTTTTGATCCGATGATCGCCACGAACTAAGCTATGTAATCTTTCGAATTTGAGTATATGTTAAGTTAAATTTCAGTTGAAATCTAGTTCTGCTTAAGGCTTCACTTCAGAAATTGCGCAAATGAATCCAGTTCAGTTCAGACAAACTCGTCGGCGTTGCGACGCTTCGTCGTCGGAGAAGAAGAAGACAGGCAAGCAAGGGAGAATGCGCGCGCAGGGGAGGAGGATATAACGGTCGTCGTTGTTGTCTAGGTCCCACCAATCTGACGTGGATAAGTTGTGGGTCCCACCCGCCGGCTCCCCATAATCCTAATCCTAACTAACAGACTGCCCTTAAGGGCCAAGTCGTAGCAGAGCAATTTGCGAAAACAGCGATGTCGCAGCAGAGCTATTCCAGCGAACGACGTCGCTGCCCATCAATTGACGAAGTAAAACGTCGCACAGGATCTATTCGCCCCTCTTTATTTTGTTCTGGAGTATGAAGTTCTTTTTTTTAAACGGGACTGGAGTATGAAGTGACGAACACTGTGTTTTCTAGGAAGCATCCATCAGTGTATCAAACGATCAATGTTGTTTTTTTCAAACAAGATGTCAAATAGTCAAAATTCAGTGAATTTTAGCTGAAAAATTAACTGGACACATTGTTATACAAAATAAAATAAAATGGATGGATAGTTTGGTGAGATCCAAAACTTTGAAACCTTGTAAATCTTTGCTTGGTGCTGAAAGATAGCCTATATTGTCTAAGCATCATATGTTGAATTGATCCAGGCGACCATATGGGAGATCTCAATGCATGATAAAATCATGCCGTCCCCTGCCATTGCACGATTTCCCGACGAGCTGCTCGAACTAGTATTCTTGGGCCTCCCGCGCGCATGCCCAAAAGTTGGCGCAATATGATCGCCTATGGCAGCTTCCTCCCGCCCTTCCGAGTTCTCCACCCACTCCCTATCATCGTCGGCAACTATCACGTCGACGAGCGTAAACCACAATCATGTCCGTCGAACTACGATATTTTTATCTATCTCTCTCCATTGTCAGAAACCACCGTCGATCTGCACTCACAACACTTCTCTCGACTTCCCCTGGCAGGCATTATACTAAATATATTAGTTTATTCTTACGGTATTTATATCATACTAAGATATTAGTTTATTCTATCGGAAAATACATAAATGATGTTGATATGTTATACTGAGGATGGCTATCCTTCTGACTCCATAATGCTTGGTCGCAAACTTCGATGAGGGGGCGAAAACTTCTAAAAACAAAACTTATTAATTATTGTAAGACAATAATATATTGCGATTAATGTTTATGATTTTTAAATTTGGAGATGTATCGTTTTCATACGAAAGGTCAAGAGGCCGAGTTACAACGCGTCTGACACATGTGCACGGTATATCAAGTTTCTGTATCTCCTTACATTTTTGACATGATTTTGGAGAAGCTGACATAAGATCACGCTATACAAAGTTTCAAATTATTCAACAATTCATAGACAACGATGTCGAGAGGGAGTGTTTGGAAATATTAGTGGTTGTCGTTAGCGTCCAGCAGCTAGGATTTCCTTAGTCTAACTTCGACTGCATTGCACATACGTCGTGTATACCGTGTTGGAGATATGCCCTAGAGACAATAATAATTAAGTTTATTATTTATCTCCATGTTTATTATTGATGTTTATATCTTTATGCTATAACTGTATTGGGTACTTGTATAGCAAATACAAAGTATGCAAGAGGAAAACCTCCGATACACGTGTAGATATATGAACGGAAAAAGAGTTCATGGTCTTGTCTCTAAGACTAGCATATCTTGTTGTTTGATGATCGTGTTTTCCTGATCATGGACTTTGTATAAGTCATACAACGATAGGAGTGGATTATCGGAATGATAATCGCACTGAACCGACCCACCGTATGATCTTGCTATGAGACAAATCGTCAACGATGAAGATAGCAATGATCATCTATTTAGTTATCGTTAGCTAGATTCCTATGCTATGAGAATATCTTGTGACCGCTTATTCGACACTCGAGTTTTGATTTCCACCAAACGTCTTGCAGTAACATGGGACTATGATAGGTGGCTTTTGGGCTTGAACTAGGATAATGTATTGGAACAGAGATCGTTCAACAATGGCACTTACTCCTCCAGGCGATGGAGAGATACATCCTCTAGACCATCTCATATTATTGTTGTCACCCAATCGTCTGCCAGACACAAGCGTGATTTATCACAGGACAACATATATACGGAATGAGAAAAGAGAATGATATTGGTACGAGAATTATATGTGTTATGATCGAAGGGTTTGATCACACTAGAGCACATTGTCTCAATCTCGAGATATCATTGGTATCGTGTATGTAAGGGGATTAAGCGTAATGAGTAACGCACAGGTTCTGTCGTTCATTCACAACACAAGGGTGCCAGTGCGAATGCCTAACCCACTGCTGGTTATTGTTCGGTAAGCTCCCGAACAATACTTTGTGTTTGCTGAACCTTTCGGGTCACACACTTAAGCTGTAGGTCAATCTTTGATTGAGAGCAAAGATGTAGTTTTAGTGGGAATGAGATTGTGTCGGAGTAGCTCCGATATCACTGGGATTTGTTGATGACTCCCAAGTGCAGGAGATCAATTGTAGTAACTTTCAATTAGAAAAGGTTGTCGAACCCACAAGGAGCTGAAGGTATTGGTTAGCAAGATTGATAAATAAAACAATAAAAGATGCAAGTGTTTTTGGTATTTTTGGTTGTATAGTTGCAATGCAGGAAATAAATAGTAGCAAGTGAAACCTCTCAATGAGAGAAAGCCCAATCCTCTTACGTGGCAAGAGGACAAGCTCAAGTGATGTGTAACTTATATGTGAAAAACGTTCCCGAGGACGGCATGGATATTGCTAGACATAGAGATTTATTAAACAACACGTTGCATATCTTGTCAAGTTTTAATCTTCTTTGGACGGAGCCATAATTCGGTATAGCTAAATAAATAGACTACAGCCCCTTATGATGGATCATGTGGCCAAATAAATGACTGCACAAGAATTATTAAGACATAATGTCCCATCATAGCATTACACTCTAAGGTCTCCGATACGAATACCCTCATAATATAACTTCATTACTCTGTCTCAGGTTTACTTGTCCTCTTACTCAATTCATTAAACTACAGTGTTCTCCTATGAGCCCATATAGGTGAAGTGTTGTGCAGTCGACGTTCGCACAACACCATCATAGAATCACATAAAAGATAAACTCTTGACAAAATACCAACACATGTTATATATAAATCATTGCCAAGTCATCCTATGCCCTCAGGAACATACGGGAACTACTCACAACGTGCAAACATGATGATATTCAGTGGCATAAGTGGTACAACACAATCTGAAAATATAACTTCACCCACAAATAATGACAAGTACTCAATCACAAACATGAATAGTAGCACAAGACAAGTATCTAGGGTATAGCAACTCTCAAACTACGAGGGGTACGGAGTGGATCACGGTGATGATGATGGAGATGGTGCTGGTCTCGATGGGGTGATGATGTAGAGGCCTCCTCCCACGCCAAGGAGGAGAGGTGATGACGATGACGATGATTTCCCCCTCTCCGGAGCTTCGGAGCACAGGATCTGATCCCCTCAGAGAATCAGGAGTTTCGCCGCCGCCGCGGCCTCGGATGGTTTAGGGAAAATTAGGGCGTAGGTTTTCGGGCGAGACGAATGCGTTGCTAAAAAAGCCCAGGCGAGGAGGTGCCCGAGGCCACTTTTGGCGGGCCCACGTGGCCAGGTACATGGGCCGCGTGGGGCCCCCTCTTTTGGCCCTCGTGGCTCTCCTCTCTTCGGTCTTCTTTCCATTGCCTTCCTTCCGATGAAAAACCTCCGTGATATTTTTCCTTTTATTATTTGGGTTCCTGAAACAATAAAAACAAGAAAAGGGGGTTTGTAATTTAGGGTGGGTTGACACGGTGGATGTGTGGATACCGCTAGAGCGGAATTCGCGCCAGCAGTTCCTCGGACGACGGAACAACTTCATCAACGTCTACATCTACGTCGACGAACGGCAACAATCTCACCTCCCGGCGTGGACGTGAGATTCTTCATCAGGCTACACCGACATCTATTTCGACAAACACAAGATCTTCCGCAAGCGTGTTTGTAAGTATCTTGATCATCGCATTATGGGGTGCAGCATATCTTCATAGAATAGATTTTGGCGGTAAGGTTACGGATAAATTTTAAAGTTTTCCCCGCAACCCAATATACTGAAGAGCACAAAACCTGTAACCGACTTGTAGCCACGACTATACGGCTATATCTGCAGTCAATATCGATACAATCACTCATTGTTCTCTCAATTCTTTTTTTTTGTGTGACTTCAGTGCGCTTTACTAATCAACGACATGAGTACACTCACTCAAAAGAGTGCTGGTAAAAGCGGTTGGGTTATAGTTAATCCACATACATCTGGAGGCTGTGGCGATTCGAAATGGTGTGAGATTGGCAGTAGAAAGGGACTATGCACGAGTCATCATTGAATTGGATGCCAAAGAAGTAATTCAGATTCTTGCTGACAAGAAAAGCCAGTGACGGATCTAGAATCAGATTAGAGGGCGTGTCAAGCTTACTACTGGGTTTGTGGAATTCACATTTAGCCAAGAATAAACATAGCATTAGTCAAAATACTAGTAAGTAATCCAAAGCTTGTATTTTGAGGGGTGCCATGGCACCCCATTGGATCCGCCCTGAGAAAAGCGATAGGTCAGAGTTGAAACCTGTTTGCCAGAAGATTAGGGAGATTCTTAGAGCTTTTCCCAACACAATTTTTTCACAACTATGAGGATCTTCACCGCTTATCGTAATTGTTGATTTTGCATGAAACGAACCATATTATTCCAACTAATTAATGTGTTGATAAAACAAAAATATCTTAATGATTGATTTTAATTTTGTTTGTCGATACATATACATAAAATTCTTGTTAGTACATGAATCTACAAAATAAATTATCTAAATCCAGACTTTATTAATAATGCATTCATATTTGACATTTGTTGAACGGATCATAAAGCATTTGAATGTATTAGTTAAGCGGGTGAGATTCTCTTAATTGTGGAGTTGCATTTTTCAGCTTTTCCTAACTTTAGTGTAATTTTTATTGGGCGCGATGCTAATCAATCTGCTCATCTTTGTGCAAGACAGGCTAGTTCGGTTTTCTCTCAATTCTCTCTATAATTTTTATTGGGCGCGATGCTTATCAATCTGCTCATCTTTGTGCAAGACAGGCTATGGATGCTGGTTAATTTATTTGTACGCGGCTGGCTAGAGTATGAATCGGAAAACTAATACATATACCTATTCTACTCTCTTTTTTTTTGCATGGATATACCTATTCTACTCGGACACCAGCTCATATACTACTCGGAACGAAACCCGCGACAGAAATATACGTTCGATATATGACGCTTTGCCGGCGTCGGACGTCATTACCGTGTTCGTGCTCGAAGAAAAAACTATTATTAGCTTCCGGCATCGACAATGCCGTCGCCTGCCACCGTGCACGACCATGTCCCCGACGAACTACTCGAACTTATATTCTTGCGCCTCCCCTCGTCGCTCCAGCTTGTCCGTGCCGCGTGCACGTGCAAGCGCTGGCGCCGCGTCCTCGCCGACGGCAGCTTCCTCCGGCGCTTCCGAGCTCTCCACCCCCGCCCTGTCGTCGTCGGCCACTATCGCGTCGATGCGCCTAAAGACTGGACGTGTCCGCCGGGCTGCAATCCTGCCTTCTACCTCTCCCCATCGGCAGACGCCACCGTCGATCTGCGCCTTGAGCGCTTCTCTCTCGACTTCGTCCCGACCTACGACGGTGGCTCCTGGGACATGGCCGACAGCCTCGGCGGCATCCTCCTCCTCCAGGATGTCGATAAGGACGAGTTCTCAGCACAGTTCCGCCGCCTCGTCGTCTGCGATCCAATGACGCGGCGCTGCAGAGAGATCGCTCCCCCGGCGTCTGACGATGGCAAGTTGCTCGGCGCGTTCCTGCTGGATAGTAGCGACGCCGATGAGGTCGGTGGGCGCATCAGCCTGGCAGACTTTAGGATAATAGTCGTGTTCTGTGACAATGGCGTCGCCAGGTCCTTCATATTCTCCTCGAACAAGGGCGGCTGGACTGTGGTGTCGAGCAAGGCGCCCAAGCTCCGGACGTCCAATTACTACTTCGTGGGGCGAGTCGAGAAGTCTATCTACTGGATCACCCTAGACAGAGAAATTCTGATTCTTGACAAAGACACCGCGAAGTTGAAGTTCTCCTCTTCTTCCTTCCCGGATGGCTGGTTCGCTTATCACGTTTTGACTTCACAGTCTAGGATCTTGGGCTGCCACGACGGCAGGGTGCGCATTGCTGCATAAGCCACGGCCTACTCGAGGTCTTCATGCAATCGGAGGGTAGCGATAAATGGGTGGAGGAGAAGAATGTCCAACTGCCTCAGTTGATCCCCGAGGTTCAAGTTGATGGTGGTGAGTACATGTTGAAGAAGATAGTCTCGGTTGCAGAGGGGTCCGTCACATTGGGCACGGAGGAAGGCGTGGGGCTCGTATCCGTCGACCTCGCCACCATGGAGCTTAAGGGCGTCACGCACGATAGGAACAAGTGGCACGGGCCGGCGCACATGTACCAGCTGCCATGGCCTCCCACAATCCGAGCTTGCCTACCATGAACCAGCATTTTGATGCTCTGTTGACTATATACTAGTGGAATCGGCGCGGCGCACGCCGCGCCCTTGATGTCAATTTTTCAATATTGAAATATTTAGTAGTGTGAAATACTTCCAGTGTGAGTATATTTTATTTTATTTCTCCTTTGAAGCTTCATGTAACCTATTAAGCTTCCTGTAAAGTTTAATATGAAAACTAATAGTCAACTTCAATTAAATAAATAAAAACTTTGGAATATAAGCATACAACGCACTGCATTCCCTTAAGATGAAAAGACAGCAGTCCGATCACTTCTTAGGACTTGGCACTATACCAGAGACTGATCTACCTCTATATTGATCACGGTTTAGGATTTGGAATTATCGAACATACGCATGCTACCTAAGAGACAACATGAAAAATATATTGATCCCTCTTACAAACTTACAAAACCTGAAGAGTCATACTGCATTTATGTATTCTGCTAGTATCTAAATTTAATAAATTGTCAGTGTTATGTGCCTATGAAATTCATGCCTACTATCTGGTGGATACATACTTTCTTAATTTCCCCAATATTATACAAATACAAAAGTTCAATCAAAACACATGACTAATTTGATGTAACCTCAACAATGCATGACTGAAGAGTTATATATCTAGAAGCAAAAAAAAGGAATCGGTATTTCGAGACAGAATAATTAATGTACCATTTATTCAGGTTCATCAGCCTGTGCAGACTTGCTCCTGCAAGAACAATGCTATTGGAAGCAGCAGATGTCATTATAGCATCAACCTGCTGATTCTGTGCTTGCTTCCGTGTTAGATACAGATGTGCCATGTCTTCATTATCAGCTAGAAGATGTTCTATCTCATCTCTGACCTAAAAAGACACGACCACAAAAATAAAAGCCTCAGAAGAAGACCCAGTTTAGAGCAGCAGTTCTCATCAGCCATCAAGGATCTCAAAACTACGACAGAAATACACAGAAGCAATACAATGTAAGCAATAAGATCGAGAAGCTTAAGATGGATAGAAGGATAATAGAACTTAACGGCAAGAACTGAAATTCTCAGCTGTTTGTGATCTCCTTTTGTTCTATATTTGCAGATTGTTTATCTAACAATTCAATCAGAACTGGAATCAAATAAATTCATCTTTACTAATCCCAAGTAGACATTCTGTTCTTTGAAAAATTGCATCAAAACAGTTCCCAAAATAGTAATTCCTTAATAGGCACACGGCTACGTAAGAACAGACTTCAATTGGTGACCCGGTGTATGACCCTACTATATTAATGATAGATGTTGGACTAAAGCTTTAGTTATAACCTATATATCTTAATTGCGCTTAGAACAAACAGACGGTCGAATCAATTCGTATTGTCTTGGTAACTAAATTCAAGGTCGGAGAGGAGCAAAAATGACATAGCAGCACTACAAGATCTGTAAATCAAGGTGTAAATGATAACAAACAGTATTCAGGCAATTGAATGTTTGGACTGCTCTTCCTCGAAAAAAAAATGTTTGGACTGCAAATAGATTAAGAAATTTTGCACATATACGTTTCTGTGTAACGATACCTTCTGAACACGGGCAAGCAAACGGATAAGATCACTCTTGAGGCTCCACACGCGCTCCAGGTTCCGCTGGCTCACATTCTTGGTCAGCTCATCGAGCACAGGAATCGCATGCCTCTCAACATCAGCCACACTCAAGTCCAAAGTGGAGCAGAGAGCCTCGAGCCCGACCTCCAGCACCTGGAACTCGAACGGCAAACTCGTGCTCTGCCCCGGTCGCCTCGTTGAGACAGGGCACTCGATTCCCAGGCGAGCCATCCTGCTTTTCCCCCGGCCGTCACCACCGTTCCCACCGACCAGGCTCCGCATAGGGAGATGCTGCCTCAGTTGGTCGACGAAAGGGAGCACCTCGTGCGCGAGAGGGTCGAACAGGAGGACCTCCTCGGCAGTAACGATCGCCCTGATGAACTCTAGGTTGATCACCATCGCCTTCTCCCTAGCTGCGCAATTTGTACATCAGCACTATACACCAAAGCCGCGACCCTAACTAATGGCGATCGGTACCAAAAATTGGGGTGCGGTGGGCTCACCGAGGATGCTGGAGGAGTGGGAGAAGATGGGGCCGAGGATGCGGAGGTCGCGCGGGGGCACGCCTGCCCGCTGGATGATGGAGGCCTTGTCGAGCTCCAGGATCTCGGAGGACCCCCACCGGTCGAGCCGCATCCACAGGCGCGTGCCGGCCTTCTTCTTCATGACCTTCCCGGACCCGGAGGCACCGCCGCCGACACCACCGGAGGCGGAGCGGCCGCAGCGCACGCTACCTTCTCCTCTGGCGCGGCCGCAGCGGCGAGGAAGGGGTCGGCGGCGGCGCGACGACCGTGTCGCCTGGTCGCGAGAGGAAGACGGGTTGCGGCGTCCCGGCACGCGTGGCTCGCCGGAGATGGAGATGCGGTGACGGAGAACCCCGTAGTGAGCTTCGATCTGACGGGGGAGGGGCGTAGCGGCGGCGAGGCGCGGCGGCGGCGCCGGCGATTCCGGCCGCGCGCGGAGAGGAGAGGAGGGAAAGAAGTCTGAGTGATTGTTGCAAAGAAGCCCCTGAGTTTCCTGTAATTTCCGGTGAGTTTTTCTGCTCGTAAATGTGTGGACAGCGGAGCAAATTGTCGAATGCGAGGGGGATTTTTGTAAATCCGTCACGGCGGCACTGTTCATAACTCTTCATCCGGTCGAATTGGGCGATTTGGGCCGTCGGATCTCGATCAGACGGCCGAATTTTGGAGCAACCACAGGCCTTGAAAATCTTGCCCCTTAATATATAGGGGTAATGCCTGAAGTATGAAGTGGCGAACAATAATTAATCTTGGCTGGTTTACATTGAATCTCAGGATTTGAAACACTTTATTGCCCTGTGATTATAATAAACTCCTTAGTATTTGAGTTCCTCGGAATTGTTTCAACATCACCATTCTTGCTTCTTCTATATATGTGAAATTTCTTTGTGTCGAGTCACGCAAACCAGTCAATCATGGTATGAGTTATGAAGGGCTAGCTACCAGGTCTTGTAAACCATGCACATATATATCAATTCAAATAGGTTGTATCCTAAGCAATGCGAGACAGTGTATCAAAGTGTTGATATGGTGTTTGAAACTAGATGTCAAATTAATTCAAATATGGCAAAATCCAATGAATTCATAGCCGAAAAATAAATTAGACACATTTTTATACCAAAAATCAAAATGTTGGGTACTTTGGTGAGATCCTTTTCACCAAAATTTTAAGCTCTATTATTGTGAAACCTTGTACAATCTTTGCCCAGTGCTCAGAGCTCCCTACTCCCTCCATTTATAAAAAATAAGTCCCATAACTTTTTTCAGATGTCAAACATGTAAAATTTCACCAAAAAAATTAGAAGAAAAAACCAAGAACTATAATATTATGATGTATAAATTATATAAAAATGTATTTTAAGATGTACCTAACGATATTAAATTTGTACTGTGGATTTTTTTTTACTTTTTCTTAAAGATTGGTCAAACTTTGCTTAGTATGACATTTGAGGAAACGAATAGTTCTTCTTAATTTCAAGGAACATGTTGGAGGTAAGCACCTCGACTTGTGCTTGTCCGAGTTGGATACGAATTTGTCTTCTAATCTTAGCATGACTTAGCTTAGCTGCTATATATATCCACACATGTATACCCTTGCAATCGACTGAACCCAGAAAAGAAATAAAGAATTGCAGGTCGTCTCGACTCTCACGGACCATTGGGGCGAAACTCGAAAGTATAGCCGGGCTGCCTTCGTTTGCAAGAAAGTACTTCCTTTTCAATTTAATCACTATTTAATCGTTCTTATAAATATATTCTAATTTTTATAAACAAAAGTTTCAAGCTCGCCATTTTTGCTACATGATTTGTCCTTAGATTTTTCAGGGCATGGGCAATGTGAGGATTGTGAATGACACCGGTTCGGCGAACCTTGCCTAAGGGGTACCGGGTACAACCAACAAGCCATAGTGATTCGGAATTTGAAATACCAAGCCCTGGCTTCGACGATTTTGGGCCTAACTGCCAGGATTTGACGCAAGCGCTTGGCTTAGCTCCCCCGATGTACGGAACGGGATCCTCTAACTTTGTGAAAGTTAGGCTCCTAAAGTCAGAGGATCCGGCTCCCCGATGTACATGCGCTGAATAACGATCAAAATTTTGATTTCTCTTTTCTTGCCTGGCCAAATTTTTCGTGATGACAAAAATATTGGCTTTCCCGTATAGTAAGGGTACTGTTATACCTTCCGTATAGTAAGGGTACTGTTATACCTATATCCAACAAAATGGGCCGAGAGCGTGATGCTGGGCCAGATCTTAAGGCGTTGGGTAGTAATATGCTACGTACAGTACTTCCTTTTCTCAAAAAAAAAAAAAAAAAAAACGTACAGTACTTCCTCCGCCGCCAGAGCATCCGCGGTGCGAGTCCTTTTGGGTTTCCGGTGGCCAGATGGGGGACTGCAGCGAGATCTCGGCGGCGCCGCCGCCGCCGCCAGCGAGGGAGCCGGACGTCCCCGAAGAGATGCTTGAACTAGTATTCATGCGCCTCCCCTCTTCTCTCCACCTCGTCCGTGCCGCCTGCACGTGCAAGCGTTGGCGCCGTATCATCGCCGCCGGCGCCTTCCTCCGCCGCTTTCGATCTCTCCGCGCGCCCACACTTGTCGCCGGGCACTACCGCGTCGGTGAGCACACGCACGGGGCGTGTCCGCCGGGCTGCAACCCCGTCTTCTTCCTCTCGCCCACGGCCGACACCGTCGACTTGGGCCCGCAGCACTTCTCGCTCGACTTCCTCCCGTCCCGCGACGGTGGCTCCTGGGACATTTCCGACTGCCGAGGCAGCCTCCTCCTCCTCAACCAGTGTCCCGGCGGCAAGGAACGGTTTGTCTTCCGGGACATCGTCGTCTGCGAGCCCATGACACGGCGCTGCAGGGTGATCGCTCTCCCGGTCTACTGTGACAGCTACGACTACTGCGGCGCCTTCCTGCTCGACGGCGCCGTCGACGAGACCGGTGAGCGCATCAGCTTATCAAATTTCAAGATAATAGTCGCGCTCGAACTGAATGGCGTTGCTAGGGCCATTGTATTCTCCTCCGGAGCCGACAGTGGCTGGACCATGGCGCGGACCACGGCGGGCAACCGTGTGATGCCCAAGAGCAGCCTATACTTTGCCGGGAAGGTGGCAGAGTCAATCTACTGGACGGCCGTGTACGACGAAATCATTGTCCTCAACAAAGACACTGGGGAGTTCTCTTGTTCCTTTTTCCCGGACGACATGTATTATTGCAGGCTCGAGGTTGTCGGTTGCAACGGTGGCAAGGTGCGCATTGCCCACCTGAACCACAGCCACCTCAAGGTCTTCATCAAGGCGGAGAGCGGCCGTCCATGGGATCTAGAGAAGAGTGTCGAACTGCGACAGTTGGTCCGTGAAGTTCTTGATCAAGATGACGGTGCGTTGCAAGTCAGCATGCTGAAGAAAATTGTCTCAGTGGCAGAGGGGTCCGTCCTGTTGTGTACAGACAAAGGCGTGGGACTAGTCTCTGTCGACCTCGCCACCATGGAGTTTAAGCGCGTCCCGCACGAGAAGGACAAGTACCGTGGGCCAGCCTACATGTACCAGCTGCCATGGCCTCCGACGATCCGAGCTTGCTTAACCTGAACCATGCTCTGCTTTACTTTGTTCTCCCCATATGGACTATGAAGTGTCGAAAAGTTTTGGCGATGATTTGCATTCAGTTTTGTTTTGTTGCCCGTGATTGTAGAGAACATCCTGTAATATCTAGGTTCGTTGAAATTGACAGAACATTATCATTGCTGTCTTCACTTTCTCTATGAGGAATCATCGTATAAACTGTTAGGAAGCGTGCTGTTTTTCAGAAACTGTCCACTGAATGCTCAAGTTTCTTCCTTGCGTCATGTAAACATGTCGATCATGGTATGAAAAGCAGTGATGTGTTGAGACAATGCTTAGCTTTATTTTCTTGGTTCTCTGCCAGTATTGTCGATCTTTCAGAGCTATCACTCTTTTTTAGGGGTATTTCCATTAACTAACCTCCTTCTCTATCACCTTTTGTTACTAGTCTCCACTAATATTAAAAGACCCAGACTGGCTGATCCAAATAACATAGACCCTACGATTAACAACATCCAACGTCCCAAGATTGTCCAATGATGTATCAACTTAAGTGATACCCCGTAATCTTAACCATTAATCTGCTAAATCAAACGATCCAGATTGCCCTAATGATGTGCAAACCCAAGCAAGCCACTTTCGCATAACTGTCTCCGCGTCTCCAGTTCGTGTCCAAGCCTCGCGAGTCCACGATCAACAAAACCGTCGCAAACAAATTCACACGCCGAGCCGCTAAGATCGTCGTCGAAACCGTCGATCGTCCAAGAGCGGCGCGCTCTGCCTCTCCCGCTCCCTCGCCTCAAGGATTTCCGTCGCCTCTGAGATCGCCGCCGTGCCGGAGCGCCGCGCTGCACCTCAATCCCTTGCCTCGGAGCTCGCCGCCGCCACCGAGCTCGCCGTCGTCCAGCTGCGCCGAGTTGCGCTTCTCCCGCGGAAGCATGCCGGCAAAAGACCTGGCCGCTGGGCGCTGGTACATGCACGGAGGCACCACGCGCGCCGCCCTGCCGAACATGCCCTGCGCTATGCGAGGAGACGCCGCCTCCTCTGCACCTGCCATCCGTCGCGGAGGGATCTGCACCCGCCTGTCCGCCTCATTCTGCTTCTCCAAGGCGAGCGAGTCATCGACCACAGGGTCGACCTCCCCGGAGGCAACGCTTCTCTATGGGGTATGCGCTCCAGTGCCCCACCGTGGCTACACTCTCTGCATCCCAACTTCTGTATTGATCTTATGCTCTCTCTCATTTGCAACTGAAGCAGTACAGGGGTTTTATGAATTAGATACATATATTCTGAAATTCCGATTTAATTGATCTAATAAAATTGAGGCTTATAGATTACAGTATGGTGTATGGTGTATTTTTAAATATTAGGAAGCTTCACATGGATGTTTTCCACACGAACGACTAATGTGTGGTATTGTGGCTGCTTTCGTCAATCGACTGAAAGTCCCAACGGCAGAGGAGCTCGGCTGATTCAGTGGCTTTGCGCGAAGCATCAGTCTACATTCTTCATATTACTGCAAGTCGTTGTGTGCATGTGAACGCCAAGGGGAGGCTGGGCCACAATCCTTATAGTTCCACATTCGTTTTGTCTATACTATTTTGTATGGTGTGGATTTTACTTATGTACTAATTATATTTTATAATATTCATGCTAAGTTTTTGCGAATGTAATACTCCCTTATGCTAGAATTTCTCTGAACCTACAGAAATTTGTATGATGAATGTTGTTAGTTAGATAATCAGTTTTCTTGTACTAAAGAGGATCTCAAGGGAGCTGATTGAAATAGTAGAAAGGAGCCAAGAAGAAAAAAGTTATGGTTGTAAGTAACAAAACTCAGTGTGAGCTTCGCAACTCATGATCCTAATCAGTATGCGTTCCGTATATCCATTTGTAGAATCAGAATAGTTTTGGTTGATTAATGACTTCGACAAATCAACAAATGGCGCACTCCTTACTTTTTTTTATAGGAGCCTCTGTGTTTTACATCCTAACTTTGTCAACACATTTACGCTCTACTGAGTTTTTGTGGTAGAGGTAGGGTCAAATGGTTATCACTTGTGAACTGCAGGCTACCATTTTTGTGTAGGCACTACGGATGTGTGAAATCAGAACCAAGATCTCTAACAAAAACCAACATGCCGCATTTCACAAGTTCTATTTTATTAATCGTGTATGGATTATGTAATCTTATTTAGTCTGGTACTTCTTGTTCATATCATAAGAATTGGCAACGGGTATATACTGTATTTTCATAAAACCATACATTCCATTTCTTCAATCCCCGCAAGTCTGTAAGTTGGAAACTATTGTCTTCCCAACAACAGAACCAAGATGCATGATCCAATGCTGCACTTACCGGTTTGTTTCTGTGTGTAGATTATATTTTCATATCACTCTCTTTGTAGATTGAAAAGTAGAAGTTACCGGACATGATGTCTAAGCAGGAGCAACGCTGGAACCCTGCAAACGGAGGATGATACAGGTTCCCAAGAAGGTTAGTTGCTTGTGCAATATAGTTCAGATGTAGCCATTTTCTTTAAGGAGTAGAGTTTGATCCGATCGATCAGCATTATTTGCTATTTTGGTAGTGGTTAAGTATAGGATATGCACCTGCCGTTTGTCTATGAATGATTTTTATGTCCATGCATGGTGCAGCCTTTTGATTTACATATGATGTGTTCAGCGATGTCATTGGTGAGTCATGTGTAGTTTCTGTTTTTGATTCAGGAGCAATGAGACCGTGATAGCCATGGAGAATATATGCATGACACTACAGGAATGCTCTTCTGTGCCGACGGCCAATACCTATGCCGACGGCTTTTTGTCGGGGCCGTCGGCATAGAGTACGACGAGGCCGACCCGTCGCCCTGGCCGTCGGCACAGCCCTCCCTATGCCGATGGCTGCCGTCGGGACACATACAGCCGTCGGCACAAGCCCCGTCTGCAATCAGGTGACGTCGACGCCCACCTGTGCCGACGGCTTTTCCGTCGGTATAGGTGCCCTATTTTTTTTCTTTTACGTCCTATTTTCTTTTATGCGTGCAGCTGTGCCGACGGCTTTTCGGTTGGCCTTTTCGGTTGGATTTAGTATAGCTGGATGATCTGCCTAAAGGCTAACGTTATCTCTTTATTCTTGCATCGCATACCCGCAGTTCAAGAAAACAAACCTTATCATTTCCATTTGTAAAATTAATATCGTATTGGAGGGATCAGTTGGCACCGATTGCCTAGAATGTGCTATTTTTTCGCATACTTAACCGTGGTCTGCTTATATCAGTTATCCACTGCTAGATATACATGCATAAGTCATTTTACAGTAAAATGATGAGGACAATCAGTTGAGCTCCAGAAATATCTGATATTTTCTTTCTTAACCATCACACTAAATTGTTATATTTGATGAGTTTGTGTAAACAATGAAACCTGAGACATCTCGAAGGAAAGCAATTTGTAGAACCTATACTAAAAGAGAGGCTTATCATTCAGGTTAATTATTGTGAAACCTATGCAAGAAAAACAATATGTAGAACTTCTGTTCCATCTAGGTTAATTGTTGTGATTTTAGCTTGCAAGGCCGGTTCAGTCTGGTCGATCTTGTATAAGGGAAAGAATGCATTCCAGATAAATGTACGAGATGATGGGGTCTGTGTTACATTGTTATCTTATCCACACCAAAACCATGGCATTTTGTGCATAGTAGCCTAATAGAATCCTGAGCGATGTTGTATTAATGCACCTTCATATTTTACATTTGTACTGATGTATGGACAAGGAATGAATTTATGTTTTCAATTTTGTATTTTTGTGTTTGTGAATGTTATGTTAATCATGACGTGCATTGCACGTGCACGATTACTAGTTTCTACAATAAACTAGTGCAGAATGTTTTCTCGTATTAATTTACATACAAGTGCACAGTGCTTGGCTATGCTTTCAACATACTCTGGCTATACAATTTGTTTGGAGCTGGTGAAATTTTTTTGCTACATAAATTGCTGGCTTCTTGCTGCTTGCTTAAAGCAACTGTATTTCTTGGACTGATGCTCACATGTTGTACTAATAAAATGATGAAGAGCTTGCTGACTGGTGATGCAATTACAGTATCTTGCCTGAATGATCTGAATGTGTTCGGACCTTTTGTCTTCATGTTGCTTCTCTCTCTCCCAGATTGCTGATACCCAAGATATTCACTTGGTAAGGGAACTTCAATATCAGTTGTTTCTTCAGAGTTCCAAGAAATTAATGATGCAGTCGGTGCTGTAAATAGATCTGTCAACGCGAACACAGGAATGAACTGGAGAGTGGGCACACTTCAAAAAAATGCGCTAGCTCATAAGGGATACAATTTTTTCAAATGAATAGCGTGAAAAGCCTATCATTTCTCTAGTGCAATGTATTCGTTAAAAACTGATATTTAGGTGTGTCAGAAAATACAGCCTTTTTGTATGTGGATATATACTAATATGATCTACATTTTGATGAAACTTGGTTCATATACACATCTATACGTACCCACATATAGTTTTGGGATTTTTTAAGATTTCAAAATGCAGTTTCATGTTTTTTAAAAAATGACCTCCACAAGTCTCGGGGAACCAAATGGACTTTTCGATCATTTATTGAAATTATAGTTTAATAAAATGTTATAAATTTGCAGGGGTCAATAAAAATAGTTTAAAACATATCTGACTCTTACATGAATAGAAAATACACTATAATCGGCAACTCTGACGTGTCTGGATTAATTCGGCATTTTAAAAACAAATACAAGAAAATCACATAAAAAAAAGTTGGTTTTCAATTTAAATAATCCATACAATTAGTTTAGGGCAGCAGGGAGCGATGAGGAATTTGTGAGGGCCAATGGTGGCTAGGCTTCCAGAATGGATCTTTTGGTTTGCTCGAGCTTGTTCATCAACTACGGGGAGGATGGAACGGATACCAAATGAGCTTGTTATGGATTCCAATTATAGATTAGTACTAGTAGTTGATAAAAAATCCACAAATTCTGGCCCACCCTCTAGGTACGCCAAGGACAAGCTCATCTTGCAGTGCCAAAGCCTTTTTTTAGCTGTAGCAGGTTCAACTGTATCAACCGACTGGACGGCTGATGTAATGTAGTCGGTTTGGTTGCCTGAGTTACTCATGAGGGTATTAGCAAGTAAATTCTCAATCAATGCATAGATTATCCAACATAACTGTAGCATACTACTTAAGTTTGTTTCAAACTTCATTATGAACTGTTATAGGTGACAGTGACAAACAGGTGAATAATGTTTTTCAGCAAGGTATAGAAAATGTTGTCTTCCAGTTTTTTCTGAGTAAATGATTATTTGACTTACAATTTATGCACTACTTTTTTGTGAATTGTTTTTAGATTTATATGGGATGAGTTATCTAGTTTAGTTTAAAAATGAACATAAATTTCGTTATTAGGGCATAAGTGTGTTGTATATGCAACATTACTATTTTGCTTAACATTTTAAGATGCCGTCGCTGGTTTATTCTTGCTCAACTATTAATTTTTATTCCAGGGTGTGGTATTCAGCACTTTATTTGATCAGTTGACAAGTTCTCTTCAGTTTCTTAGAAGTTGAGTCATATTCTCGGGAAAAAAAAACAGAAATAATACTTCAGCAAATGCTCTGCCATATGACAAATCACATGCTCCCTCCGATCCCCTATAAGTGTTGTGGCAAATGAACTAAACACGTACAATTCTTAACACAACTGGCGACACTTAAATAGGATCAGAGGAGTACAATAAATTATTGTAATTCGGTGGAAGTCTAGCATTGCTCGTGAATCTATTGTTATTGATGAGAAGAGAGGCACCTCCGACATCATCGTTGCTTGTTATAACATTTGGTGCCTCGCACACTATGTGTGGCGGTGACCACTTACTCCATAAAATAAACTTGCATCGTTGAAAAGTCATGATCATCCGAGAATTTTATAGTATAACTTTATCAAAAAAAAAATGTATGTTGGACTACGATTTACATTAATTATTAAGTCGTACATTGACGTGCACACTAAGAGCATGTACAACGTGGGCGCTAGGGATTAAATCCCGGTAGTTACACACAATTCCTGGTGAAGCGTGGGAATTTGGATTGCGTCGATGCTTTGTGAGGCATCGGGCGCTCCGCTTTTCTCTCCATCAGCAAATGACTTTTTTAAACAGCAAACAATTCCTCTTTAGTGCCTTGCTTTGCGGCTACCGCTGCAGGACCAAGCGCTTGGATGGTATTCCTTTTCCCCACGTATTATTTTTTATCACCTAAGCGTCTAGCTAAGAGTCATGCGATGTACGTGCCCTAAGTTTTTTTTTTTGAGAAACATGTACGTGCTCTAACTAGTTTTCTAAAGAGTTTGGGAGCCGAATTGATGTTCCCGGAGGCAGTGCAGGTATAACCGACAAGATGGGCCGAGAGGGTGATGCTGGCCCGGATCTTAAGGCCTTGGTGGTAATATAATCGTGCGACATGCCAGAAACAAAACTTTCAAAGGTTCCTCCGCCGCATCTAATATCTTGCTGACTAAAAAAACAAATCTAATATCTTGCCCTAAAAAAAGTTATTCCGCCGGCAGAAAATCTCACCACGAGTCCTTTTGTGTTTCCGGTGACCAGATGGCGAACTTGCTCGAGATCTCGTCGCCGTCGCCAGCGGGCGAGCAAGACGTCCCCGACGAGCTGCTTGAACTAGTATTCATGCGCCTACCCTCTTCTCTCCACCTCGTCCGTGCCGCGTGCACCTGCAAGCGTTGGCGCCGTATCATCGCCGACGGCGCCTTCCTCCGCCGCTTTCGATCTCTCCGGGCGACCCCACTCGTCGCCGGACACTACCGCGTCGGTGAGCACACGCACGGGGCGTGTCCGCCGGGCTGCAACCCCGTCTTCTTCCTCTCGCCGACGGCGGACACCGTGGACTTGCGCGCCCAGCAGTTCTCGCTTGACTTCCTCCCGTCCCGCGACGGTGGCCTCTCCTGGGACATCGCCGACAGTCGAGGTGGCCTCCTCCTCCTCAGCCACTTTCCTCTCGACAAGGAAGGACGGTCTACCATCCGGGACCTCGTCGTCTGCGAGCCCTTGACGCGGCTCCACAGGGTGATCGCTCTGCCGCTGCGTTCTGCGGCCGGCGGCTACTACTACGGCGCCTTCCTGCTCGACGGCGACGTCGACGACAACGGTGGGCGCATTAGCCTGTCAAATTTCAGGATAATGGTTGCTATCCAATTGGATGGCATTGCTCGGGCCTGTATATTCTCCTCGGGCAGCGAGAGCGACAATGGCTGGACGATCACTGAGCAGAGCCTCGTGTGGCCACCGAATTACTTTGCCGGGAAGGTCGCAGAGTCTATCTACTGGTCCGACATGTTGTCCAAAATTACTGTCCTTGACAAAGAAACCGGGGAGTTCTCTTCTTCTTCCTTTTTGCCGGAGGACATGTATGATTGTTCGTCGCTCAAGGTCGTCGGTTGCGACGGTGGCAAGGTGCGCCTTGCCCGCCTGAACCACAGTCACCTCAAGGTTTTCATACAAGCGGAAGCCAGGGACCAATGGGTGCTGGAGAAGAGTGTTGAACTGCAACAATTGGTCCGTGACGTTGGTCAAGATGATGGTGAGTTGGAGGTCACCATGCTGAAGAAGATTGTCCCTGTGGCGGAGGGGTCCGTCGTGCTGTGCACAAAGGCGTGGGACTAGTCTCCGTCAACCTCGCCACCATGGAGTCTAAGCGTGTAGCGGACGACAAGGAGAAGTACCACGGCCCTGCCTACATGTACCAGCTGCCATGGCCTCCGACGTTCCGAGCTTGCTTACCCTGAACCAGGTGCTCTGTTTTTTTTTTCCTCCCCTATATGGACCATGAAGTGGCCAAAAGCTTTGGGGATGTTTTGCATTCAGTTTGGTGATTTCAGATGTTTTGTTCCCTGTGATTGTAGGGAACATATATTCTCAGTTGCTTTCGTTGCAGTCTTCTCGTTCTGTACGAGGGATCACTATAAAACTGTTAGGAGGTGTGATTTTTTTCAGAAACTGTCTGAAGTTTCTATCTTTGCGTTATGTAATCTAGTCGATCATGATATAAAAGCTATGATGTAATGAGCCAAGGCTTAGGTTTCTTCCCTTGGGTCTCTGCACTATTGTCGATCTTTCCGTGTTATTATTTATTGTTTTGGCTACTTCGATCAACTAACACCCTTCTCTGTCACCTTTTGTTATTAATCTACATTTCTGGGATTTTGCAACTGAGTATGCTGGGCTCTGCTATCTCCGTCCAGTTTTTGTTTACACTGGATATATAAATTGTTTCGAGCTGGTGCACATGAATTTTTTGCTAGATAGATTTGTTGGTTTGTTGCTGCTTGCTTGGAGCAACTGTAGCATATGCCCTAAAAAAACGTCCGGCCTCTAAGAAAACTGTCAAAACTCAAAATGGTGCAGCAGATTCCTCTATGGGTTATAAGCATCTCAAATCACTTATCTTCAAAATGGACTATTGCCATCTACAGCACAACACGTGTATCTTCCCTGAGATTCTGATCATCCCTGAATTCACATTCATGAGTGTTGGAATACTAGGCATAATTTTCATGATTAATTCCAGAATAAAACACATGAACACAAGAGCTACTAACATGTTAATCTCAAAAATATTAGACGTATTAATTAACATGAACAGCAGCAAGACATCTACAGACACAGCCATCGGAACGTGACGAACGTACCGAACAATTGTAGATGACGTAGTCGTTGAAGCAGCGACGACAGCAGCTTGAGCGGCTTCGGCGACGGCAACAGCTCGAAGAAGACGACGTTGGAGACGAGCCGCCCGCGGACCCGGAGATCGTACAGGGAGTCGAGCCGTGATGAAGAACTTGAAAGCAGTTGCGCGGAGCGCTTCCCAAAAACCTTATTCGCCCTCTCCCGTACAGATCACAAGGACAAGTGGTTCCGGAGACCTGCTGTCCCGTTCGCCGGTGCACGCCGGCGCACGGGATGGAGTAGACTACGGGGCGGCGCAAGGCACGAGATTGGCAAAACCTAGATTGGTTCGGTGTGTGACGGCGCACGTAGTGCATGCAATATATAGTGCGGTTCGAAAACCCTAACGGGTACAACGTGGGCCGGCCACGTCGCACACGTTCGAGTCGGTTACAGCAGCCCACGATCCGGTAGCGATCCGAATTGGCTAAGCTGTACACGTACGCTAACACGACTCGTTTTTCCTGAACTGCAAAATATAGGCATCGGCTCGGCTCATTCCCGCAACCCGCGGCGTGTCGTGACGAACGGACGGACGGCGGCGGAGGAGGAGGAGGAGTGCGCACGAGAGAGCCTTCTATTCTCAGCCAGCACACCAAGTGATAGAACACTCCACTATATAAAGTGGTGCAGCTCTCTCTAAGCTAGCAGTATGGGACTAAACTTTAGTCACGTACGCACCTCCAAAATTCTGCCATGCACATGGCCAATTTGAGATTTCCAGAATTGCTTATATGGGCTGCCCACTAATGGGCCCAATATTCTAACAATCCCCCACCAGATCTCAAATTCCCATTTAGAGATTTTGCCAAACCTCGTTTCTTGTTTATATACCAGTGTTTCAGCAGAGACTGTTAAGTTGAACTTCCGCCTAGAGCTTCAAGCTACATCTACCAGCAACTTGAACAATGGACGAACCTTGAATTGCAAGTTTGGTGCCAATAGACTTCACTCAAAGTCATAACCAGTACGTGGCTGCCAGTAGCCTACCCCGCGGGTGGAGCATATGCGTCATACTCCCTGGTCTCTTCATGAGCTTACTAGAGATCACCCAAATCTCATAGACTGCGACGTTTAACAGTCGGACTCATATAGGTGTGTTCTTTCAAGGTCGCTCTGTAGGATAGCACCTTTGCTACGAATAGCCAACAGAAACACATTAAGGCATATTGCCAACCTGCCTTACAGAATTGAGAGTTATGCATCTTCACAGAGGGTTATATAAAACTCTCCTCTGTAAACCACTAGCTTGTTCTTCCCAGGTCCTAATTCACGGGATCTCCGATCACATAGGTTGGGTTACCACTATGGTGTAACGCTCACGGGTCTCAACCCCATCTCTCTCGATGCACTCTATCACATTACGTGATAGTCCCTTTGTAAAGGGATCTGCCAGGTTTTTGTCAGTTTGAATATAACTAACAGTCATTACTCCGGAGTTTCTCATTTTCCTGACAGACTTCAAGCGTCTTTTAACGTGTCTTGATGACTTCGCATTATCCTTAGCACTGTTCACTTTCATGATAACCGTTTGGTTGTCACAGTTCATAAGGATGGCCGGTAATGGTTTCTCAACCACCGGCAAGTCCATCAAGAGCTCACGCAGCCATTCTGTCTCAACAGAAGCTGTATCTAAAGCAGTAAGTTCTGCTTCCATGGTTGACCTCGTCAAAATGGTCTGTTTGCAAGACCTCCATGACACTGCGCCACCTCCAAGAATAAATGCATATCCACTTGTGGCGTAGAGCTCATCAACATCTGAGATCCAGTTCGCATCACAGTATCCCTCAAGCACCGCAGGGTGCCCTGAATAGTGAATCCCATAACTCATTGTACCGTTCAGATAGCGCATGACCCTTTCAAGTGCATGCCAATGATCAATACCCGGGTTAGACATGAACCTGCTCAACTTGCTCACAGCAAAAGATATGTCAGGTCTGTCGCGCTCGCAAGGTACATGAGTGAACCGATCACTTGAGAATATCTTAATTGATCTCTCGTTTCCTTCTTGTTCTTTCTGAGTGTCACACTGGGATCATAGGGTGTTGGAGAAGGCTTGCTGTCTATATAACCAAAGCGGCTCAAGACCTTCTCAACATAGTGTGATTGCGTTAACGTAATCCCACTCTCATCCCTAATCAGCTTAATGTTCAGGATCACATCAGCTTGTCCCAGATCTTTCATATCAAAGCTCTTTGACAGAAAAGACTTGACCTCATTTATCACTATCATGCTTGTACCGAAAATCAGTATGTCATCAACATACAAGCATAATATAACACTATCGCCCCCACCATGGCGATAATATACACACCTATCAGCCTCATTAATGGCAAAGCCTGCAGAAGTTAAAGTTCTGTCAAACTTCTCATGCCATTGCTTAGGTGCTTGCTTCAGCCCATACAAAGATTTTAACAATTTGCACACCTTTCTCTCTTCACCTTTTACTACAAACCCATCAGGCTGATCCATATAATTTCCTCTTCCAACTCTCCGTTAAGGAAAGCTGTCTTTACGTCCATTTGATGAACGAAGATATAGGCAGCCAGGGAAAGTAGTACACGAATGGTGGTAGTCGAGCAACAGGTGAATAGGTGTCAAAGTAATCTTCGCCTTCGCGCTGGGTGTAGCCCTTGGCCACAAGCCTTGCCTTGTACTTCTCAATAGTACCATCAGGCCTTAGCTTCTTCTTGAACACCCACTTACAACCCACAGGTTTGCAGCCGTAGGGTCGTTCAGATAATTCCCAAGTTCCATTAGAAAGAATCGAGTCCATCTCATTATGGACAGCTTCTTTCCAGTCATCAGCATCAGGAGATGCAAATGCCTCTGCAATGGACGTGGGAGTATTGTCCACAAGGTACACAATGAAATCATCACCAAAGGATTTTTCAGTCCTCTGTCTCTTGCTCCTCTTGGGAGCTGATTCATTGTCATCCTTCTCAAGGACTTCCTCAACATGTGGTTGTTCAGAATGATCAACAGATGTACTAGGTTCAGCAAATATCTCAGAAGAAATTCTAGCAATGCTATGCATATCCTTCATAGGAAAATGTTCTCAAAAAATGTTGCATCACGAGATTCCAAAATAGTATCAACATGCATATCAGGTATCTCAGATTTAACCACTAAAAATCTATAGCAAATGCTCCGCTGAGCATAACCTAGAAAGACACAATCCACTGTCTTCGGTCCAAGTTTACGTTTCTTAGGAATTGGACATTGACTTTCGCCAAACATCCCCAAGTGAAATAAGAAAGTGATGGTTCTCCCAGACCACTCCTCGTAAGGGTCTTCTCTTTATCCTTGTTAGGAACTCTATTCAGGACATGACACGAAGTCAACAAAGCCTCCCCCCACCATGCCTTAGATAAACCAGCAGTGTCCAACATGGCATTCACCAAGTCGGTCAGCGTGCGGTTTTTCCTCTCGCAACCCCGTTTGATTGGGGAATAGGGAGGCGTCCTCTCATGAATAATACCATGTTCCTCACAGAATTCATCAAATATTGGAGAAATACTCGCCACCACGATCTGACCTAAGACGTTTGATCTTTCTCTCTAATTGATTTTCTACTTCAGCTTTATAGATTTTAAAGTAGTCTAGCTCATCTTTAGTGTGCAACAAATATACATAACAGAACCTAGTAGCATCATCGATTAAAGTCATGAAATATTCTTATCACCTTTTGTCAACACGCCATTCATCTCACATAGATCCGAATGTACGAGTTCTAGAGGTGCCAAGTTTCTCTCCTCGGCTGCCTTGTGAGGCTTTCGAGGTTGCTTAGATTGCACACAGCTATGGCACTTAGAACCTTTGGCAATGGTGAAAGTAGGAATTAAACTCAAGCTGGAAAGTCTACTCATTAAACCAAAATTAACATGACATAAACGAGAGTGCCACATTAGCATCCGAATCCACACTGCCACAAATATGGTTTACTGACTTATTACAAAAATCCGATAATGAAAAGCGGAACAAGCCTCCGCACTCATACCCTTTACCAATAAATTGTCCAAACTTTGACACAACTACTTTATTGGACTCCAAGACTAATTTAAACCCATCTCTGCATAGAAGGGAGCCGCTAACGAGATTCTTGTTCATAGTAGGGACATGCTGCACGTTCCTCAGCTGCACGATCTTCCCGAAGTAAACTTCAGATCTACCGTGCCAACACCACGAACAGAAGCATGTGATCCATTCCCCATTAAGACGCTTGAATCTGCGACCTGATAAGAAGTGAACATAGAGATGTCAGCACACATGAACATTAGCACCCGTATCAATCCACCAACATGGAGATTGAAATACTGAAAGCACAATCGGTAAATTACCATACCCATCAGCATTGCTAGCGGTCACGACGTTGACATGCTTTGGCTTCTTCCCTTTCTTGTCTGCACGATCTGGGCAGTCCACAGAGAAGTGTCCGGCTCTCCACAAGTTAGCAGCACTCAGATTTGTTCAGCATCTTCTTCTTCTTCTTGAAAGAAGTAGTCTTGGTAGGCATGTTGAAGGAAGGCTTTCCTTGCTTTTGCCATGGTGAAAGTTCTTCTGCACCATGTTGGCGCTAGACTGACCTTCACCTCTCTCAGCAGTGTCCTTAGCCCGAGCCTTCTCCTCAACATCAAGAGACGCTATCAGGTTTTCAACCGATATCTCCTGTCTCTTGTGTTTGAGAGTTGTGGCGAAGTTCCTCCATGAAGAGGGCAACTTTGCAATAATGCATCCAGCCACAAACTTGTCAGGTAAGGCACACTTAGCGTGCTCAAGCTCCTTAGCAATGCACTGTATCTCATGAGCCTGTTCGACTACAGAACGGTTGTTAGCCATCCTGAAGTCATGGAAGCTCTCCATGATGTACAGTTCACTGCCAGCATCTGCTACACCGAACTTAGCGTTCAGTGCCTCCCAGAGCTCTTTGGCATCTGTAATGTGCATGTACACATCAAACAGCTTGTTGCTAAGAGCACTCAGAACGAGTCCCACAAAGGCAGTATTGGTTTCCTTGAACTTGTTCTGATCCTCGTCAGATATAGTTCCTTCAGGTAAACCCTCACTAGCCTCGAACACTTTCAGAGATCGCAACCACAGTGTGGTCTTGTACTGCCATCTCTTAAAGTCCACACCGGTAAACTTGTCCGGCCTCAGCGCATCAGATAGATGTCCCATGTTTAACTCAGGAAATTGCCTATAACAAATATAAGGTTTTTGGATTGTTGGAATACTAGGCATAATTTCCATGATTAATTCCAGAATAAAACGCATGAACACAAGAGCTACTAACATGTTAATCTCAAAATACTAGACGTATTAATTAACATGAACAGCAGCAAGACATCTACAGACACAGCCATCGGAAGGTGACGAACGTACCGAACAATTGTAGATGACGTAGTCGTTGAAGCAGCGACGGCAGCAGCTTGAGCGGCTTCGGTGACGGCAACAGCTCGAAGAAGACGACGTTGGAGACGAGCCGCCCGGACCCGGAGATCGTCCAGGGAGTCGAGCCGTGATGAAGAACTTGAAAACAGTCGCGCGGAGCGCTTCCCAAAAACCTTATTCGCTCTCTCCCGTACATCACAAGGACAAGTGCTTCCGGAGACCTGCTGTCCCGTTCGCCGGTGCACGCCGGCGTACGGGATGGAGTAGACTACAGCGGCGGCGCAAGGCACAAGATTGGCAAAACCTTCGAGTCGGTTACAGTAGCCCACGATCCGGTACCGATCCGAATTGGCTAAGCTGAACACGTACGCTAACATGACTCATTTTCCTGAACTGCAAAAATATAGGCATCGGCTCGGCTCATTCCCGCAACCCGCGGCGTGTCGTGACGAGACGGACGCGGACGGACGGCGGCGAGGAGGAGGAGGAGTACGCACGAGAGAACCTTCTATTCTCAGCCAGCACACCAAGTGATAGAACACTCCACTATATAAAGTGGTGCAGCTCTCTCTAAACTAGCAGTATGGGACTAAACTTTAGTCACGTACGTACACCTCCAAAATTCTGCCATGCACATGGGCCAATTTGAGATTTCCAGAATTGCTTATATAGGCTGCCCACTAATGGCCCAATATTCTAACAATGAGCATTGAGCTGTCCATTGACGATGTAGAGATACCAAGCACCTACAAAAATTGAATGGCTTGGTGCACCATGGCTTTGAAAAGGTTGGGTTGTCATCCGTGAAGAGATTGTGATTTGCATATTGTGTTTTGACAGGGACAAACACACCAATAAACTCGGCACACAGATTACTCCCCCAAAGCACGGTTACATGACATAGTGTAAGATGAATATCCGTAAAGCACCTTGTCTTGAACCTCTCTACATACTTTTAAATCAATGCTAGTAGAACCGCACGTGCAACGTACGTTTTATTAAAAAATTATGTGTGTATAATGTATATGTAATATGACTCTAAATTATGTATTTTAAACTTCCATTTTATTTAGCCTTTTATTGTTCCCTTCTTCTCGCCATAACCCATCACACATCTAGGTACCACCTCCTCGTCTTGCTCAAATCTTATCCCCAGCGGTCTATAGCCATTCCGATCATCCTTCCAAGCCCCCATTGCTCTTTCTGTCACATTTTGAAAACAATTAAAACCTAAATTTTAATCATACATTTATATTTGAAAGCAAATATTAATATGATAGTAACATAATATGTTTTTGGGAAATCCTTAGCAACCTTTTATTTTCAATTTACAGAACTCTCACTCTCGGAAAAATATCCTAACTCATGGGCACACCCTTATCCCACTCACATTTATCTCTATATTTCTCTTCTCAAGACGCGACCGCATGTCACCCTGACGCCGGCGTTGGCGTGAGCACCGTCGCTTCCCCCCCTCACGGATGCCGCTGCGACGGCTCCCTCCCCTTCCTCCTTGTCGTTGCATCCATTTCCTCGCGCCAGCCGCACAACCCTGCAAGAGGCGTCGACTGGGGCTCCATCGGTTTCACGGCCGTGGAGGCGCCATAGCAGTTATCTCCTCCTCCCTTTGATGACGGCGAGGACGCCTACCACCGGCGCGTCGGCCGTGTCGCAGGGCTCTCAGAGGAACCAACGGTTTTTATCGTAAATCTTCAAGTACAAATCTAGTAAGTGATTAATTTGGGTGTCCATGTTCTTCCTTTTCTCCAAATTCGCACATTTGCGCGATGGCGTTGTTCACATCCATGAAGACGATTGATAACGCCTTCTCCTCCGTTTCTCACAGTTTGTCCTCGCCTGACAACCATGGCGGACATGATGTCCGGCCCCCACTATTCTGTCTTCTTCAATTAGCAAAAATAATCGCATATACTGATCTGACTGTGTGTCCATCTTGAGGCGCCGATGATCTAACTGCCATGGCAGGCAAGATGTCCAAAGAAGTTGGCGCCGGCTAATATATCTTTACCTGATCGCATGTATGTACTGATCCAGCCTAGAGTCCCTAGTGACGTATCAATTCTAGCAGCATGCCTCTACTTTATGACTCGTTGATTTTTTTTTTTACGCCGGACACGTCGGGGCTCTGGCCGGATCACCGCCGCCGATTGTACGATCCACCACCGGCTCGTCGCCGCGATTCCGGTCCCCGATTTGGAGGCAGCGACGCTGGGCACCGCTGAACTGGGTCAAAGTCGGCCGGGCCGGTGCCGGGCTGCCGGCAAGTGGATAAGCGTGCGGTGGCGGGACGCACGCAGCGCTCATGGTCACGCAGTTTGAGCGGAGGGCAAAGGGCGGCAGAGCAAAGAATGGTGCGGCGTCGGCGTGGGAACGGGAGAAGAAACAGCAGCCGGATGAAATTTATTTCAACGGTGGCAATCCGTGTAATTTACAGAAAAATGAAAAGGTGTGTTGAGGTATCAAACATTGGAGCGATCTGAATCGTTGATCTAACATTGAAGGGCACAAATTTAATGTATCAACACAAGTTTGCTCTTTTAATAATAGTATAGATAAAAACGGCAATGTGCACCACTTTGATGCAGAGCCCGGGGTGACCTATTTCTATAAATAAAAAAATTGAACCTCTCTATTTGTTGGCTTCTTCTCAGTAACATTGATTTTGCAAACTCAATATAAGATGAACTAGGTGTAGCATCTCAGTGCATGGTAGGACGTCTTCCCACCAAAGGTTAATGCTCTTAGAGCATCTCTATCTTCTCCATTATAGAGAAACCTTAAAACCTTAAAACCAGTGGTAACCCTCAAACCGAATTTGAGGGGCAGCAACCGAACTGGCAGAACAGAAACTGTAGGCGAAAACTAAAATTTAAATAAAATAGTTCGCGCACAAAATGAGGAAAGAAACTCAACGGTTCATCATAATCACTTCATTACATAGCACCCAAACTAGCTTAATTACCGGTATTTCTTAACTAAAGGTTAGATCTAGTTAACCCTAACCCAAAGCTAACCCTAACCCTAACCCTATGCAAAATGGACTTTGGGACGTTCTCACCTGGCATGTATTCGCGGTGGTGCCGCCGAGCTCTCACTCGTCGTTGGAGAGACGTCGATGTACTCGCGCTAGAGGATGGCCTCCAGTTCCACACTCCCAATGGCGCGCGAGGTGCTCTTGCTTCTGCTGGAACCCGCGCTGGAGGTGGTCGGCGTTCCAGGCCTCGAGCGCGGGTGTTGTGTGAAGATGTTGGCGCTTCGCGCGCTGCGGCTTCGACCGGACAGGCTCCATGGTGCCCACCTTGTGGAGGATGACCTCATCGTCAATGCCGGGGAGTTCGTTGGAGGATGAGTACTCGAGGTCAGATGGCTCATTTGGCGTGGGGCCGGCAGCGGGGAACGCATGGGTGCGCTTGAAGAGACGGCCTCAGAGTTATGAGTTCCAAGGCCGAGCCTGGGCCAGCTCCACCCGTGGTGGCGCAGTTGTGGCCATGCTCTGAGCACGCCCGCAACGACGCTCCTCCTCTACGGGAGTGTTGGATATATGCCCTAAGAGACAATAATATATCTGTTTCATGATTAATGTATTATATCTTTATGCTATAACTGCTATGGTCTATAAATGTGAGATTTATAGGGAAACACATACGCACATGTAAGGATATAATCAAACCCATTTACCCTTTGTCCTGCTCTTGGACGAACTCGTTAATACTGGATGGCGAAGTTTTCCAGCCATGGACAAGTGTTCTTGTCATTATTAATAGCATATTGTTAAGTTAACAATATGACTGGGAAGACCCAAATATATGATATACTACGAGATCAAGTTTCGTATAAATAGTATAGTCTAGGATTGATTGCTTGCTTATTCCTTAGACCATGAGAATGTATGGTTATGTAATCGGAGAGGAAGCTTTGACATAGTCAATCATTACGGCCGTAACAGGGTAATCAAAAAGGCTATGATTGGGTAACCTCAAAGGTATATTATAACCATAGTAGTTCAAGACTGGGAATCACACCTCTAAGTATTAGAGAGATACAACCAGGATCCGCTCTAGTGTGAAAGTGTCCATTGACAAGTCTGTGCAGACAAGGTAATGATATGCAAATATCATGGGATACTTGAACATGAGTAAAAGAGTAAAGGCATCGTACCGGTAACAAGGATAAGGTGACATAGTAAATGAAAGTATCATTTACGGTATTGTCATATATCTCGCCTTGGGTATTTGATGAGTATCGTGATGGTGATAGAATAAACATGTTAATCAAGCAGGTTCAAAAGAGTGTCTTCGCATAACGGTAGCAGCTATACAGAACGTCCAGGTTCTGACACTGGCAAGTGATTGGATAAGCATTTCCAATTATAGTTACACGTTATCGAACATGTAGGGGTCACACACTTAAGGCGTCAAGGTCTGCTGTATTCGTAGTGGTCCGGAGTAGAGAGGTTGTATCATCTGGGATGGTTTTCGCGTGATAGAATTACATTCGGAGAATTAGATCTATAAGAAAGAAAGGTTTATAAGAAAGGAAATAATTGTCCAAGTATATTCCGTCGCAGACACTAGGTGTCTCGGATCATATAAATATGTTTGTATGATAAGTAATTAATTCTGGGAATTAATTAGACAAAATATTTATTGATTAAATATTTATCTATTTAATTAATTGGAAATTATAAAGGCCAATAAAAGGTGGCTGCCACATGGGCCCACATGGCAGCCGCACCACCGTGAGGTGGTGGGCCGAGTCGGCCAGCTAGACCCAAGTGGGCTTCGGCCCATGCGGGGCGAGCGGCGGCGGGAGGCCGAGACGAGGCCGGCCAGGGCGGGCCCCACCGCCCGGGTCGGTGGCCAAGCGGGCCCCACCCGTAGGTCGGTGGCCGAGGCGGGCCCCACTAGGGGCGGCGGCCAAGGAGAGGCGGTGGGGAGGGGAGTTGGGGTGACCCCAACTCCACCTTCCTAGCCGAATTGGCAAGGAAGTTTCCCCTTGTCCAAGTGAGTTGGACTAGGAAATCTTTCCCCTTGTCCAAGCAACCCTACCCCTTGGCTTCTTTATAAACCCCACCCCTCCTCTTTTGGAGACACACAATAGACTTGAGATTTCTCCTCGGAGGCTCCCAAGGTCTAGATCTAATCTCTCTCCCTCTCTCCCATGTGTTGGGGCTCTCTCCACCATACGCATACCAGTAGCACTTAATCCTGGCACGGCGAAGCGCTGCTGGATCTTGACGGACGTACGTGTGCGAGCTCTCAGAGGGTGACGCGTCATAGACGTTTGACCCTCACTCGTTTTGGATCAAGAAGACATACGAGGAATCGGCGATATTCTCACCGTCAGGCTTGACCGTGAGAATCTTCATCAAGCTTCATCAACTACGTCGGCGTCATCGTCATCGACAACGTCATCGACATCGTCACCAACAACTCTTCCGCAACTCGTTGTTGGTAACGACAGTACTATCCTCTCCTGTATCTACATAGTTGATCCTGGACGTTACGTAGGTCGGAAAATTTTAAATTCTGCTACGTAACCCAATAGTGGTATCAGAGCGATCTATGCGTAGGTACAGGTACGTACTAGAGCACATAAGTCTGTGCGGGCACCGCATAAGTTTGTGTGGATGTCAGAACTCTTCTGACATTCAGGTTATTTATGTATGCTTCCCAATAAACTACTTAAGGATGGTTTCCGACGGCATAGTTTGATTTTACGGACTTCTGGCAATCCGCGGACCTTCCGGCTGCTCCTAGTATGCTTGTTGGCGCCAACGAAGTGCTTCAGTAGCTCCGGGTCTTTCTATAGTTGGTCTCGTTGACTTGGTAGTGGAAAGGGCATGTGGACTAGGTCCACACGGGGGTCACGCGCACCAGTGAAGTTTGGATGGGAAGCAACGTTTGTAACGTTGGGCCTTCACCCCGCAATGTCAATCTAGCATCGTGATTAACCATGCTTGGTTACCTTACGTAGGCAGTGACGGTTTTACTGGTAAATCCCAAAGCCGTAAAAATTGCAAACACAAAGGTTAGAGGACGTCTAACTTGTTTTTGCAGGCATGTGATGTGATGTGGTATAGTCCTTTAATTTTATTCAATTGTTGTATGAAATACCATCATATGTAATTCCAACCTGCGTGTTGGATTTAGAAGAAGCATGATGGGTGGAAACCACATGATTGCTATCTAGGGCCTGCGTGCCACATGTTATTTCGTTTCTTAGAAATAGGAGACGGACATGAAGGTAGCGTCGTAGACCTCGACGACAAGGAGTGGAACAAGAAGGAGTTCTTACATCCACATGGAAGCGAAGAGGACTATACTACATCACTTAATTGTGAAAGTTTATTTCTCTTTATTATTGCACTCTCTTTGATTGCGCAGTAGTCGTGATTATTAGGGTGATTCCTCAAGAAAATATCAAGGAGATCGTGCTCATCCAACTGGCACCGTCAAACCGGATGCTTGTCACCGTGCGACCTGTATCCAGGAGTAATGTGTGCCAAGGGTTCGGGAGGCGGGCACGGACCGTCCTAGCAGCATGAACGGTTGGTTGTCTTGACGTCCTGGCATAACTAGTTATGAGTTCGGAGCACTACATCGAAAGATGAACGGAAATCACGGCAGGAAGTGATTGGCAAGTTGGCCTACCCTCTCGTCATAGTGGATGACATGTATCCATGCTTCTCACTATTGAGGATTGCGGATTCCGAGTCACTGTTTAACTGATCATGAGGAATATCAGTTTCAGTGGGAGCACACCATAGTTAAATCATATCATTTTAACTCGTGCAAATTAATCATGAAAAAGGGGTCTAAAAGGAATTTGCTATCATTGTAGATTAAAGCCTGTCGACATTAACCTGCTTTGTAAAATGGAAACTTTAACTGTTAATGGTAAGAACTTTGTAGATTGGATCTGCGCCCTTAGAAGTAGACTTAGAGAAAATAGAAAGTTATATGTTCTAGATGCACCTTCTCTGAATTGTCATGGAATGGCAATTATGTTCGTGATGAAAAGCAGTAAGGGAATTAATGTTAACTTATATGGATAAACAATTGCATACTCGCTTTGGGAAGGCGAGTGCATATGATGTGCTCACAGAGCTGCATAGTTTATTCCAGGAGAGAGTCAAAGTTGCATGTTATGCAATTACAGACAGCTCTTCAGTTGTAAGTTAACATAAAGGGTTCGCTCATCGATCACTTGGCAAGGATGATTAATCTTAATCAAATGTTGGAAGATCTAGGTTTTCCAATGCATGCCCAAGCGAGTCGTACAGTATTGCTGATGTCACTACCACCGCTTATGGCGGGTACATTCAAAATTCAAATTTGATTGGTAGTAACATAAGCATGGATGAGCTTACAAGGAAATTAATCATAGCGGAAGCTAAGATTAAAAACTGCAAAAGGGTTGGTTCATCCAACAAGGCATCACAGAAGAGGAGGAAGGAGATCTCAATATAGTGGAAGGTTTAGGGATTGGAAATCCCAAAGTCATCAATGTGTTAGATGTGTATTTAACCGGACCTCACAGTGATTCTTGGATCTTTGACACCGGGTCTGTTGCACACATTTGCAACACGACGAGTGGTTTAAAAGATGTGAGGAGGTTAAATCCAGGAGAAGTGTGCATGAGGGTTGGAAACGGAATGCAAGTTAGCGTTCGTTCCATCGGTACCATGAGCCTTCATTTACCTTCAGGATTCATGTTGGAAATGAGTAATTGCTACTATGTACCCACATTGAGCAAGAACATCATTTCAGGGTCACGACTTTTACGTGACGGATATTCTTTTAATTCTGAGAACAATGGATGTTCGATTTATTATAAGAATGTATTTTACGGATCAGCCCCTTGGTGGATGGTCTGTTTGTATTGAATCTTGGAAGGATAGAAGACACATTACACATTGATGCAAAGAGACTGAAATAGTGAAAGATGACTTACACTTGGCACTGTCGTCTTGGGCACATCGGGAAAAGCCGTATGAAACAACTATTTTCGGATGGGTTGTTGCAATCATTTGATGAGGATTCATTTGATCAGTGTGAGGCTTGCCTGATGGGAAAAATGGCCAGGACGCCGTTCGGGGGTAGTCGAACGGGCGACCGAATTGATCGAGATCATACACACGGATGTGTGTGGACCTCTGAACATTTCGGCGCGCGGTGGATATCTTTACTTTGTGACATTTACTGATGATTTAAGTAGATATGGCTATATTTACTTAATGAAGCAAAAGTCGAAACCTTTGAGAAATTCAAGAGTTTCAGAATGAAGTAGAGAATAAACATGACAGGAAGATAAAGTACCTGCGATCTGATCGTGGTGGAGAATATCTTAGTCATGAATTCAGTCAACACATGAAGGACTGTGGAATTGTACCACAGCTCGCCACCTGGAACACCGCAAAGGAACGGAGTTTCAGAAGACGTAATCGAACTCTTATGGATTCGGTTAGGTCTATGTTGGCACTATCTGATTTACCACTATCCTTTTGGGGTTATGCACTAGACAACAGCTTACACTTTAAATAGATCATCATCCAAGTCTGTCAAGACCACGCCTTATGAAGTTGGATGGGTAAACCACCCAGCATAAGTCACCTCAAGGTTTGGGGATGCGATGTTTATGTTAAACGATTGCAAGCCACAAAACTTGAGCCAAGGTCTGACAAATGTGTTTTCATAGGGTATCCCAAAAATACCATTGGATACACTTTTTATAACAAGGTCGAGGGCAAGATTTTCGTTGCCCGGAACGGCGTATTTCTTGAGAAAGATTTTCTTTCAAAGAAGTCAGTGGGAGGACGGTAAGTCTCGAGGAGATTTTACAATCTACCGACGAGATAGTCAGAGTTAACGCATCGGAAGAAATTCCGGTCGGAGACTCAGCCACTGATACGGAGATCCAAATCCTCCTCCAGAAGAGGAAACTCCAGTCAGGCAGATTCCTCAAGTAAGGAAAGGAAGCCGAGTTCGCGAACAACCTAGGTTTTTCGAGAACGAAGTTTTCTTACTAGAGGGTGTCGAGAAAGAAGTTTTCGTCATGGACGAAGTTCTTCTTCGAAGAGGATGAACCTGCATGTTATAAAGAAGCGATGAATGATAAAGATTCCAACAAATGGCAAGATGCCATGAATTCTGAAATGAAATCCATGTATGACAATCAAGTCTGGGATTTGGTAACTTCCTGAGGAAGTTAGACCAATAGATTGTAAATGGATCTTCAAGAAGAAGACAGATGCGGACGGTAATGTTACCGTTCATAAAGCACGCCTTGTCGCAAAGGGTTTTCGACAAATTCAAGGTGTAGACTATGAGGAGACATTCTCTCCTAGCAATGCTTAAGTCTGTAAGGATAATGTTAGCATAGCTGCCTTTATGATTATGAAATCTGGCAGATGGATGTCAAAACAGCTTTCCTTAATGGAAATCTAACTGAGGATGTGTACATGGTACAACCCGAAGGTTTTGTCGATCCAAAGAAAGCTAACATGGTGTGCAAGCTAAAGAGGTCCATTTATGGTCTCAAGCAAGCTTCACGGAGTTGGAATATTCGATTTGATGAAGTAGTCAAAGGTTTGGCTTCGTTCAAAATTTCGAAGAAACTTGTGTTTACAAGAAAGAAAGTGGGAGCTCAATTGTGTTTCTAATTCTCTATGTTGATATATTGTACTTGGTAATGATAAATATTTCTGGGGAAGTTAAGGCTTCATTGGAAAAGAGTTTTGCGATGAAGGACTTAGGTGAGGCTGCATATATATTAGGCATCAAGATCTATCGTGATAGAGAAAGACGCCTAATAGGTTTGAGCCAAAGTACATATATAGATAAGGTGTTGAAGAGATTCGACATGGCCGATTCCAGAAAGGCATTTCCGATGTGCCTGGAATTACCTTAAGCAAGAATCAGTGTCCTAGTACAGCTGCTGAGCGAAAGGAAATGGCGGACAAACCTTATGCTTCGGCAATAGGTTCTATAATGTACGCAATGACATGCACACGTCCCGACGTGTCATATGCCCTAAGTGTTACCAGCAGATTTCAATCTGATTTGGTATGGCCCATTGGGCAGCAGTTAAAACATTCTGAAATACCTCAGGAGAACTAAGGACATGTTCCTAGTCTATGGAGGAGATGAGGAGCTCAGAGTACGTGGGTACACTGACTCAGGATTTCAGTCTGACCCAGACGATTCCAAAGCACAATCAGGTTACGTGTTCGTTCTCAACGGCGGTGCGGTAAGCTGGAGAAGCTCCAAGCAAGGCACGGTGGCAGACTCTACAATGGAGGCGAATATGTGGCGGCATCTGAAGCAGTCAAGGACAGCTATTGGATAAAGAAGTTCATTACTGAACTAGGAGTGGTTCCTTCAGCGCAGATCCAATCGAGCTCTACTGTGACAACAGTAGTGCCGTTGCTCTGGCGAAGGATCCGAGGTCTCACAGCAAAGCCAAGCACATTGAACGCAAGGATCACCTCATCAGAGATCATGTGGCAAAAGGACACTTGCTACGTAGAGTTCATACGATTGACAATGTAGCCGATCCTATGACAAAAGCTCTTCCACTTGAAGTTTGAACCTCACCGGTTTAACATCGGTCTTAAAGAAGGTTTAATGTAATAGATTATTATATCTAGTGCAAGTGGGAGACTGTTGGATATATGCCCTAAGAGACAATAAATATATTGTTTCATGATTAATGTATTATATCTTTATGCTATAACTGCTATGGTCTATAAATGTGAGATTTATAGGGAAACACATACGCACGTGTAAGGATATAATCAAACCCATTTACCCTTTGTCCTGTCTCTTGGACGAACTCGTTAATACTGGATGGCGATGTTTTCCAGCCATGGACAAGTGCTCTTGTCATTATTAATGGGAGCATATTGTTAAGTTAACAATATGACTGGGAAGACCCAAATATGATATACTACGAGATCAAGTTTCGTATAAATAGTATAGTCTAGGATTGATTGCTTGCTTATTCCTTAGACCATGAGAATTATGGTTATGTATATTGGAGAGGAAGCTTTGACATAGTCAATCATTACGGCCGTAACAGGGTAATCAAAAAGGCTATGATTGGGTAACCTCAAAGGTATATATAACCATAGTAGTTCAAGACTGGGAATCACACCTCTAAAGTATAGAGAGATACAACCAGGATCCGCTCTAGTGTGAAAGTGTCCATTGACAAGTCTGCGCAGACAAGGTAATGATATGCAAATATCATGGGATACTTAAACATGAGTTAAAGAGTAAAGGCATCGTACCGGTAACAAGGATAAGGTGACATAGTAAATGAAAGCTATCATTTATGGTATGTCATATATCTCGCCTTGGGTATTTGATGAGTATCGTGATGGTGATAGGATAAACATGTTAATCAAGCAGGTTCAAAAGAGTGTCTTCGCATAACGGTAGCAGCTATACAGAACGTCCAGGTTCTGACACTGGCAAGTGATTGGATAAGCATTTCCAATTATAGTTACACGTTATCGAACCTGTAGGGGTCACACACTTAAGGCGTCAAGGTCTGTGTATTCGTAGTGGTCCGGAGTAGAGAGGTTGTATCATCTGGGATGGTTTCCGGCGTGATAGAATTACATTCGGAGAAAGATCATGAAAGAAAGAAAGGTTTATAAGAAAGGAAATAATTGTCCAAGTATATTCTGTCGGCAGACACTAGGTGTCTCGGATCATATAAATATGTTTGTATGATAAGTAATTAATTCTGGGAATTAATTAGACAAAATATTTATTGATTAAATATTATTATTTAATTAATTGGAAATTTAAAGGCCAATAAAAGGTGGCTGCCACATGGGCCGCATGGCCCACATGGTAGCCGCACCACCGTGGTGGTGGCCGAGTCGGCCAGCTAGACCCAAGTGGGCTTCGGCCCATGCGGGGGAGCGCGGCGGCGGAGGCCGAGACGAGGCCGGCCAGGGCGGGCCCCACCCGCCCGTCGGGCCAAGCGGGCCCCACCGCAGTCGGGCCAGGCGGCCCCACCTAGGTCGGTGGCCGAGGCGGGCCCACTAGGGGCGGCGGCCAAGAGAGGCGGTGGGGGAGGGGAGTTGGGGTTCCACCCCAACTCCACCTTCCTAGCCGAATTGGGCAAGGGGAAAGTTTCCCCTTGTCCAAGTGGTTGGACTAGGAAACTTTCCCCTTGTCCAAGCAACCCTACCCCTTGGGCTTCTTTATAAACCCCCCCCTCCTCTTTTGAGACACACAATAGACTTGAGATTTCTCCTCGGAGGCTCCCAAGGTCTAGATCTAATCTCTCTCCCCTCTCTCCCATGTGTTGGGGCTCTCTCCACCATACGCATACCAGTAGCACTTAATCCTGGCACG